>WBMZ01013898.1:43807-215639 GCA_013400975.1 Atrichornis clamosus
TGCAGACTGCGGTCTCCCCTCAGTCTCTTCTTCTCCAGGCTGAACAGACCAAGTGACCTCAGCTGCTCCTCACACAGCTTCCCCTCAAGGCCCCTCATCATCCTTGTGGCCTCTGGATAATATTAAGTACCTTGAAGAATCTAGTCCTTCAGTGCCTCAAATTTTGCCTCAAAATCAGCATATGATTTTGTTCTCTAGTACTTCTGCAACTCTGTTTGCTTAGGAAAACAGAATAATGTAACCCCTTGCAACATGACATGAAAACTCAATATAGTGGCCATTGCCAGGAAAACTCATGAAGAATTCTCTGTGAGAAACATGCTTAAAATGCAAAAGGATCATTTTTTGAACAAATCAGAAAAAGCTATTGATTACTGATAATTTAATGAATGGTGTCATCTATCCTGGGAAGTTAATGAAGCAGTGATCGTGTGGAAAAACCACTATATGTTATAGTTTAATCCAAACTCTACCTGATGACACACAGCCCAAAGCAGGGCAAATTAGAAATTAAGAGTATAATGAAAAGTTGTAATTTCTCTGATGTTGACTTTGCATCCTAACAAAAAAATCCAAAACCCAAAAAAACCCTCAAGGAAAAATCCAAATAAAATTTTGTTTGACAAACACACACTAATGAAACAAATTAATCCATGCCTCTGTGCCCTGCTCCTCCTCAAAAAAACCCAAAAACTTTTCATCACCCATATGAATACCCAACAAGTATAAATCCATCACACATGCCAGGAGAACATTTTGTGCCATGGTCCTCTTCTGTGATAGATCTCTGAAGACACAATTATTTCAAACAATATCACTGAACCACTCATACCATTTCCCTATGAAATAGTTATGTTCTCAGAATTCCTCACTGATGACTGTACTTAACAATTTATTCTAGGTGTTTCCTATAGTCATTATATAGTTTGTAGACATAAAGATTTTGTGTTAACATAAAAAGATTTTTTGAATTTTTTCTGAAGACTGAAGTTGGGCAGATTTTCTTAAAAGTGATCCTGTTCAAGCCTTGACCCAGATACCACCATCTCTGATAATCAAAGAGGAGTAATACAAATGTGTCTGAAGACCCTGAGATTAGCTCAGATGGTTAGAGCATAATAATAATACCCAAGGTCGTGGGTTTGATCTTCACTTAAAAGTTGGACTTGATGATCCTTGTGAGTTCTTTCCAACAAGAGTAATTCTGTACTTCTGAAATCAAATGAGTTCTTTTTTTAAATTTATATTAATGGTTTTAGATAAACTGTTTATTCCAAGAGGATTTAAAAGCTATGAAAACTAAAAGAATCCAAGTGTTCTGAGCAGTTTGCTAAAAGGAAATTATTTCAATATGGAAGAGTCTCTAAACAATTTAGAATCCCTTGCATTTGTACTCCAAAGTTGGAAACTTTATAATTTGCAATATAAATATTGGTTGTTTTTGTGGTGGAGTTTTGTTTATTTATTTGTTAGTTTGTTTTCTCCATAATATATAAGACTGGGAACATAGTAGGGCAAAAAAAATTCAAAAGAAGAAACAATATTTTCACATTGTCATATCATATGTAAGCTGAGGAATAAAGGAAAAAAAATAGTGTTTAAGAGAATATTATTAAAATTTTGATAAAGTTTGTATTTCTCAGCAATAGGAGACAAGAATAGAGACAGCAATAGGAGAAAGATCTAGAGTCATTAAATCTTTCAGGTCTTGGCCTGTATATCCAATAAGCGTCAAAATGAACCTGGCTAGTTTGAAAAAGATGTCTAGTGAACTTTGAACTCTCTCTGGTAATTAATAAAAGCTAAGTAAATGTAGAGTTCATGAAAGATGTCAAAAAAAATCTTCAAATTTTATGGTACTTTTACAGGAGACAGAAGAGCTGCGCTGAGTCTCATTACAGATATGGGGAATCATGTTACAAAGTAAAAGAATTTATTTTAATCTTCACTTATCTATCTAAACCCCCCTAAGATTCCTTTCAGAAGCTCAGTCTATAACTCCTTCTCTCATCCTCTGCTACCTCTTGTTCTTCAGAGACATAATGGAACACCTGTACTATAAGTCTGTCCAGCACTTAAAAAGCAGTGTTCATGAAATACTTTTAGTTAATAATTTTTATTTCGGTTATATTTGTGGAAAATTAGTCTGGTCTGGAAAGGTACTCTTCAGAGATTGTATACGACTATATTGGAGAGAAGGATGTGTTCATGAAATATCAGTGTACTGGGGAGAAGGATATGCTCATGAAAACTTCAGATAAATTTTCACAATAGAGGTAGAAGTTTTATTAACACTCAGGTGTGATTTTTTAAGACAGGTCTTAAATAAATTTGGTCAAATCTTGATATTACTCAAAATTCTTTTCTCCTGAAAAAAAAGTCCTTGATTTGTTTTTCTAGACTCCAGCTTCTATAAGCTGCATCATTGAAAGAATAGCAAACTACAAAAATAATTATTACAAACTGTTCAGAAAATACATCTGCTTCTAGTTTATTCTTCTAAAAAATGACAAAAAAAGCAAAGCACAATCAGAGAATAATCTGCAATATGTCGTCTACCTCTGTGGCCTTCATAAAGCATCAGAAATCTTCTGATATACATAAATTCAAAATACTGGATAAAGTTGAATTCAGAGGACATTCAAGGCTAAAATGGGTGATTACATTAAATGTACATGGCAGAATGAAATATTCCTTGTTGATTTGAACCTCTTTGAAAAGAAAGTAGAAAAAATTAAAGATTCCTCCTTCAGAATAATCCCTATTATTAATAAATTTATCCTGCAAACAAGGGAAAAGGGAAATTAGGAAAGAATAAGTGCATATGCTCCCTGAAGCATTTATATGAAGAGCTACTAATGTATTAGAGCTACTAATCCGCAACTGGAAGAAAGTTCAGTTCTTAATGTATCACTTCTGAAGTTAGGCCAGATTTACTTATATATACCTTGATGGTAAAAACAAGACTGCTTAGGTATTCCTCAAAATTACAGAAGTCATAACCAAAAGTTTTCATCTGTGCTAATTTTGTATTCCAAAAGGAAGAAAATAAAATTCCCCTCTCTCAGTGTCATTGTTAATATCAGAAAAAAAGAAATAATTTGTGTTTTAGAGTGTAAAAAAGTGAAATAATGGCCATACACCTAAGTTTGTGGTAAGCAGAATGGTTTCTGCAAATCTGGAGCAGAGCTATTCGAATGCTTTTATAAAAACTGAGTGGAGACTAAGCTACAAAAGCATAGCTCTGCCATTGCAAACAGATTATCACCTAGACCTAGTGCCTGCTCTGGAGCAGTGAGTGCCTACCTCATTCTGTGATCACAGGGAACCTTCAGTGGGACATTGACTGAAATCAGCTGACTTGGTATTGCTGATGCCACCATTTCTGTGAGCAACTGGGTGTGCAATATGGCCCTCTTTCAAGAGATCCAGTTTATAGTCTCTCCTCAGCCTGTGGACCAGAACAGTTGTGCAGTGCCCTAATCTCTTATCCTGGGTGAAGGCCATGCCACCCTGCTCTGCATTAAACACAGTTTCAGTCTCAGGTTAAGTGTCACAAATGGATATGGCAAGCACCAAAATCTACCTGCAAGTAGCAAGGGGTAATAATAGTTTCTATAGGCTACCACTAAGTCCAGTGCATCCATAGATGAATTTGTCTTTGTTATAAAAACTGGGAGGTCAGTTCTGCTAACCTGTTGAGCTGAAAGAAAGCTCACTGCACCAGCAATCCCTGTAATTTCAATGGGACCATGTAGTATGACAGTACTTAAAAGTACAAGTTGCAGCATCTAGCTAAATTACTTAAGTCTAATAACTCGGGCTGGGTAGTAGAGCATAAAAAGAGGGTGAAACAATTTTTTTTTAAAACTAAAACATAGAAGTTCCTAAGGTGCTCTGCAGCCATCTGGTGAAAGAAAATACAGAATCGCCACAACATAATGACAGAAACGCAAAAAGTTTGCTTTCATAAAGATGAATTAATATTATTTTGCTTTGTCAAAACTGGATGAAAAACAATTTTCTTTTTGAGATCACTGTCCACAAAAAAGTCTTAATAAATATGTGTATGATTGTGCACTTATCTGAGGATATGTGCTGGTGCTCTGCTCAGAAATTGCTCAGGGAGCTGGGAGATAGTCAGCATCTAACACAACATGATGTGACTACAGTAGCCAATTGAAAAAGCAAATAGTCAGTTACAAACAGCAAACATGAAGTTGCATTCACAAACAACAATAAAAAATTTGGACAGTTCTGTATCATAAACACAGATCACAGAAAAACACGAACAATACTTCTGACATTGATTATTTTAAAGATAAAGACAGATGGAATCATTACATTTATTCTACTGACATTATTCAGCTAATGGTATTGCATCTATAAATATAAAAATAAAAACTTCAAATCTAAAGCAATGTGTTATTTGTTGCAAATGGGATACCTAGTCAGGACATTTAGTTTAGACAGGGATCTGAAAAGAGCTGGCAAGTTGGTATAACATTCTGTTCTATGCTGCTTTTATTAGAAGGCTGCTTCTGGTAGGAACCTTCTGTTACTTACTTTTAAACAGACATTTAAATCACATTTAATCATAATCATATAACTAGTACTGCTGATTATTTGGATAATGCTTTTTAACTCACATTGCATAAGCTGCTAAAATCTTTGGTTCCTGGCTCTCACAAAGATTGGAGAAAAATACCCCACATACCCCCATATAGAACAGAAAAGCCAATGTGTTTGAGTAGAAGAAAAACTAACTTGTTTCAGCTATGTCTACCTGCAAATATATGAAACTTATCACCATAATAGAAATAATTTTAAAAATCATCTCAAAATCAAAGACCTGACTAACATACCGAGTTAGTATATTTTAAATTTCCTATAGTGTCAATTAAATTGCTATTGGATTACTGCATTAAAGAAAACTAAAATATGGCTACTTATAAGAGAATTTATGAATTATCATCTGCTATGTATGAAACTAAGATAATACCAGAAAGCAGGGCAGTAGATATCAAAGTTTAATATTGCACTGGGTAGAGTTTCCGGGTTTGGATTTTATTTTTTGGTAAGCAGTAATGACTGTAAGAAAGTTGGCAGAGCCACACAAGCAAAAAGATTTGAGACATGGTGTAGTTTGCACAAGTGCCTTATGTTTGCTTTCTTGCTGGCCAAATTCTTAACAGTCAAGTGTAGAAGATATTTCATATATTATTCCTGTTATCTGATTTGTTGTGTCAATCACATAGTTATTCAAATGCTTATTTGTAAGTCCTACTTAACACTTTGCTTTCAGCTTCATTTTTATAATCCAGAGATGGGGTCTTTCTACTCATAACTTAATCCCCAGAAAACCTCACCCACTCTTCTTTATACTATACTATACTATACTATACTAAAATAATTATTTTCCTACTATTTAAATACTTTAATAAAATTTGTAGTTCTAATGCTAGACCTACTGGCACAGCTTGCTGCTCTCCAACCTGCGTTTCAGATATCATCTTAAAATGAAAAAGTTCTTGAAAAAAACAGCATCCAAAAATTTGTGTGACTTCCAAAACTGCATCCCAATAAAGTACTCCCAAAAAATAAAGATAATAATTTTTGTCACTCTGACACTTTCTCTAACACCATGCAGTTAATCTTTCCATGCTTCAGCAATCCCAGATATGTGCGCAATCAAAGCACGGAGCCCGTGGGCCATGTCTACAGGCAGTCCTCTCACAGAGATCTATTTCTGCTTCCTAATTATGTCATCATTAGAATATAACCAGTAGCATGTCTTCCAGTGGGGTAACCATTCATTAATGCAGACATATAAGACTGTGGTCCAGTGAAAGTAATGAAGTGGAAACATCCACATTAGTTCTAAAGCCCTTGAGACCATGCCTGTGATATCCTCTGTAGTCCACAAAGCACTGTCAGGCACCTTCTATTGTAACTGTGCAAGTGAAAAAATTATCCCCGTAGTTTGTGTTTCTGTACTTTTCTGGGTCAGAAGGACAATCTCAGCATCTCATCTAGTGTCTTTATACTGCCTAGCTCTAACCTCTTTAACTCTCAAGTTTTGTTTTTGTGGGGTTTTTTAAAGCATCATGGGGTTTTTGTTTGCTATATTCACTTAATTCACAGTCAAAACCACCAAGTGGGAAGATGGTCAGACTTCAAATGCATAAAAGGTTTCTACTGTAAAAAGAAATAGTGTAATCTCCATATCCCTGATGAGAATAAAAACATTGCTAAATTAAACTACAGCAAGCAATGCAGGTACAAACAGTAAAAAAATGTGTATAGTAAAGACAATGTAAAGGTACACTAAAGACCTGAATATACATGTCTTATGAGGTTGTGGACCTGCATTGCTGGAGCTCTTTGAGGTTGGACATATATCAATATCATTATTGACAGACATATTTAAACCTTGTTTCAGAGCAGGGAACAGATTATATAGTCTTAAAATGCCTTCTGGGTCTGTTTTTCATACTTCAGTGATTATATGCTATTTTATGGGAAGATCAGAAAACACCATTAAAGTTCAGCAAGCCAAAGTGCTAATTGCTGTACAAGTGCTATTTTAAGAGACTAATCCTTCCTTGAAGAATCTACGCTCTCATTTCAGATAAGACACAAGGGGATGTTGTAACAATCAGAGGAACGGTGGATGGCAGAAGAGTGATAGACAATAACTTTACAGTTTATTTTCAAAGTGCAATTTGTGCTTTCAATCATGTAAAAGATCTTAAAAAAAGATTGTTGCATGAAATAGACAGCCATTGACCTACCAACCATGCACCTCTGAGTGATTAGTTACTCTGGCAAAATCCATGCAAGCAGAGCCTATTTGGACAAATAGACATGTTAGCTTCAGGAGTGTTGGGAATTTCATGGGAATTTCACTGGAAGACGTGAGCAAGGAGGGTTGGAATACGGCTGTTTCTGACTCAAAGACCTCATTTTGTAATGCAGGAATTGTGACAAATAGTAACGGTGGGAAGACTCACTGTTCCCTGCTCTCACAGGTGGAATGCATAAACAAATTCCATTCTCATTAGAGAGAAGGAAAGGGGGAGCCAAGTGAGCATTCTTCGGTTTCTTGGGTATTGGACCGACAGGCCCAGAGGGCAGGACTTCCCTGTTCTACACCAACACGGGAAACCTTGCTGTGTACCAGCTCTGAGAATAAGCCTCTTTACTCATAAAGACCATGGCCAGCCTCTGGTTAACCTGCACATATTTTCAAATCATGCAAGGAGTGTGGAGAACCAGGAGGGGATAATATCCATTCAGTCTCTGCTGTAATATCACAATAGTCAGCCTGCTCTTCTCACACATCTGCACCTTCATATCTCACTGGTCTCCCAAGTTCTTTACCCAGTTCTGAGGGCAGCTTGGATGACAAGCTCAATTTTAATGCTCTGAACTGCTCCCTGAAGGGGACCCTCACTCGCTATAGAATCATAAAACTGTTTATGTTTGGAAAAGACCCTTAAGATTATCAAGTCAAATCATCATCATAAAATCTAAATGTTATCCAATGGATAAACTAAGTGAATGACAATAAGATTTTCAGCATTTTTTAAAGATCAACTTCCAAAACTTAGTTATAATTTAAACCAAGTGAACTGTACATTTTTTAAAGTATATTTTTACCCATTAAAGGCCTGTTGCTTTGCAAAGTTATGTAAGACTTGCCACCAGGACTCACAGTGTTCATGTAGAAATGATTCTGCAGCAAGTACTCTATAAAAGGAGTCCAATTCCAGAAAGCTTGGCCTAAACACTTTCCACTACCTAAACATCCACATCAAAATGTGTAATTTGGGAGCAGTTTGCTTTCTTGTGCTAAACTTTGAGTCTTGTTTCCGTAAAGCTGAAGCTAATAATTTTATCTGGTAGGAAAAGCCTTTCCCACAGATGCCCCTAAACCAAGACTAAAAATAGCCTTTTGCATGTTTATAGACAGTGATTTTCAAAAATTTGCTAACCTACATTTTCCTCCTTCAATATCTTCACAGTCTTGACTCTAAAAGTATAGGTACTGTTAGCTTTCTTCTCCTAGCTGATCTAACCTTTCCTGCTGAAAATACCTTTGACTAAGAACTCACTTCATTGTGAAATCTCCACTTTCTAAAGCTCCAATTCTTTTAATCATATTTGTGGTTGCACTCTTGGAATGGGCAATAATCCAGTTAGCCATGAAGAAAATAGAACATTTCTTCATGTTGCTAAGAACACCCACAATAAAATGTTTTCATGATGTAACCCATAATATCAGAACCTTTAATTTCCCAAAATAGGTTAGTTCCCTGAGATGACAGTAACAAGAATTTCTTGTGACAGAAAATCCAATTCTTTTCTCATGCTATCTTACAACAAGTCTTTGCATTAATTTTTTCTTAATATAAAAAGCCTGAAAACTTTCCTGAGAAAAGGACTGGTTTGCATAATATGCAGATTATTTCAGTTGCTTGATCACTGTAATAAATGCCAGAGAAGATAAACAAGCACTCCTTGCAAACGAAGCATTGCATGCAAATTTCATTTTTGTTGGAATGACATTTGGTGACCTATTCTGGAACCCTAAATTGATGAGATTTTCCTAACCAGGCATGGTTTCTAACATTAAGTTAATGAATGCAAAAAGGAAAAACCTCCACAATTTTTATTTAAAAAATACATACATAAGAAACCTCATTAAAAACTTGAGATGGAGAAAATCACATTGAAAATGCTTGAATAGTCAGAGATTATTACAAAGTGCAGAAGAGCAACATTTCATGAATAAATCAAAAGGTATGAAGATTAAACAAACATGTAAAGTTTGAAAATTAAAGGAGGTCAATTAATGAAAGCAACAAATTAATTCAATTTTCATTCAGGCACTTGACATTAAACTTGCTCCTGTAAAAATAAACTAATTTCAAGGTGTTTGATGCAGAAAATCATGTTGCAAGAAGGTCAGAATTGGTCTCAAAACTTCAATTCCCTGATTGCTGAGGTAAGACAAGCTATGCATTTGTCCTGAGTGCTATGAATATGTTGGATTAAAGTCATATTATATTCAAATCACACCTCATATCAGATCAGAGAAATGAAGTTGAACATTGAGCACAACAGAAAAAAGACGTGACTATTTGGAAGTGGACAAGCTGCAAGGTATGACGTGTAGAATACACTTTTAAGTCAACAATGTGGGTACTACACCTTATTTAAAATGAAGTGAGGGTGTGGTTCTGATGCTCAATGATATAAAGAAAGATTTGAAAGCATTTCAGCCCTGGGAAACAACATAAGGATTTTTATACGCATTGTACTGTGCCACTGTGTTGAGACAAAAGATCCTGAATAACATATGTTATATGGCTGGAATGTGGATTTCATCAGTAAGGTCTCTATGGCAGCTTTTTAACCTATCCCACTGTTACTGAAAGATTACATAATATAGGATCAGGGAGGGATCACAGTAAATGTGATTTTTTTTTTTTTGCTGCACACATAATGCTCAAAACAAAAAGAGAACAGGCTTTTGTGTCTACATAACAAACCCAAATAAATACACAATTGCAGATCTCACGAGAATTTTTTTCAGTGCTTGTCCATATAAAGTTCCCTATGGAAAATTCACATTTAAAACTTAGAGATGAAAGATGAGTGGAAGCTGACATCTGATATTGAAATCATTGCAAAGAAATTACTTAGAAAGGTATTTATAAAATACTTTAATTAAAACATGGTAAGGAATTTTATTGATATTAATATGAAATTCATTGCTATTTTGAAGAATGGCTAATAACACAGAAAGACTGCTTTGGAAATCTAATTTACCTTAGGCATCACTGCATTTTGTGCTTAGTAAATTATGTCTCTGACATTTTAAGTGCTAAAGGAGCTAATAATGAGAATCAAAATCTCTCCATTCCTGCAGCAGACATGCCACCTACTAGAACATGTGTCTGGTCCATGACAAAGAGACACATCTAGGTATAGATACTGGTTCAAATCTTTTCTGCCTACTCAAACTAAGCAGGAAGGATGCACAAAGGATATAGGTAATAGAAGGAAATTGAACAAAGGAGGAGACTAGCTACCTCTTATCAAACTATGTGTCTAAAGAAATACAGGAGTCATCCTTTATTTTTTATTTTAATTCTGAGTTTATAAGCCAATATTTCACCATGGAATGCTATTTGTGTAGAAAAAACCCAACAGTTTTGGTACAAGGTAAGGAGAAAAGCCTTATTCATTTCACAACAAAACATCTAATACATGGCTGAGTCTTCAAGCAGGATTGTGTTTCTTGGTGTAGCCTACCCCTCTCACAGCACCCTGGGAGGTATAAGATGAAAATGCTCCTGCACTCTGGCAGCACTGCAACACGTATATGCAGACCTCTGAGCTTTTAACTTGGTGCTCATGGAAAGTCATGCACAGTTAGTTTCAGTTAAATAATATATTCTGCTTTTGAGAACTGTTGTTTTTTCCTATTCCCCACAGTTTATCTAAAACAACAGATTTTTTTTTCCACAACAGCAACTCAATTCCCAAAGGTATCTTCTGCATAAGGCATTTTTAATCTTTATTTAACTGATAGGGATGCTTTTGAAAGGAGACAGAGGGACAGACAAGCATGTATGGAGTCTACAGTAGTAAAAATCTTAGTTTCTCTGTGTCTTTTTCTTACAACGCTGTACCTTGGCCTTTCAGGAAATCCCTTTATACTGTGTAAGAATTAAACTTTTCTGGATAGAGTTATTTTAAACCTTTTCAAAACACAGGTTTTTAAAGAAATACAGTGTTTTATAAAGTGGTTTGTCATATTGCATCAAACATTTAATAATTCTTATTAAAAATCCTTGCTGGAGGCCTTGGAACTGATGATACAGGTTGTTCTACTCCTAGATATACAGTATTTGAGTTTTTGCATTAGTAGCACTGGAAAAATTAGTTACGTACTTATCTCGTGGCTTGCTGAAAATCACCAGACCTTAGGAGTCTCATGGGAACATTGGACCCTCTCAATTGCCATTACTGACCAAGAAAACCAATGTTTTCTTAGGTCAAATATGCACACATTTTGAATTACTTACTAGTTTTAATCAAGACTACTTTCTGTTCACATTGGGTTTTTTTGTTTCCTAGAGTTTATTTTTGTATTCTCTCTGTGTTTTATGGTTCATTTTGAGTAACAAAAAATTTATTCATTTTTATTTGCATGAGCTTCTACAGCTGTACAATATTTCTGTGTTCCTCCTTAATGTCTGAGAGGGTATCAAACCCAGCAGATACCGTTCAGCATCACAGAAGAGAAACAGAACTTAAAACCATAACAAAGTCCTCTCTGGGACAATGAGTTGAGTAGCTTGAAATGCTAACAACATGCCATCTGTGTTTTAGTGAGGGTTAGCTACTGTTTAAATGATTGTGATTAACAGCCAGAGCTTTATACACTAACAAGCCAAGTTTGATTGTAATTCTTTGGAGAGTAATCATCACCCTACCCTGCAATTATACACAATGAATGTTGAATTAGAGGCAAAGAAAAAGAACATGAAATAACTTTCAGACTTGGAAAAGCAGGCTATTGAACAGAAATCAGAGGTGAGATGATTGGCAAGAACTGTGATTCAATGTAATATTGCTGGTATAAAATAAAGAGATATAAAGAAATGACAATTTCCAGAGTTACCGGGAAAAAGTAAGGAACATGCCAGGAACACAACCTACATTAAATGGGCAGAAAAGCAGCATATAATTTCAAAAGAAAACCAAAACCCAAACCCATAAATATTTGATTTTGCAACAGAATTCTGAATTACAGAAAAATTTTTACTTTCCTTCATGCCTTATTTTTTTTGCCGACAGCTAAGTGCTGAATCAACAATTTCACTCGTGCCCACTCACAACAGATGTGCTCTTGCCTTTACTTTTAACTTGAACTGAAACTGTAAAAAGCAAGGCTTACAAAACTACATAAATTTCCATTGGAATCTTTGAGGTTAATTTTGTTGAGAAAGGAGAAAGACTACTAATGTCCAAAAGCAAGGCTTCAACAGAAAATGAGTTTTACAATGAAGACAAAAGGGGATGTTTTTAAAAGGTGTGAGACAGCAAAAAGATTAAGTATTAAATTAATACACTTGATTCACCTGTATAAAGAATGTTTAAGAAACAGAAGTCAGTATCTTGAAATTGTGAATAATTTCTATTCCCTTGTGACTAAGTCTATAACTGATGCCACACCACACAGAAACTAGAAACCATACATGTAACTTCTGGAGGTGATATGGAATCATGAAAGCACTAGTAAATTATGTGTATTAATTCCCTTCAAAACTCTAAACGCAAACAAAGTAGTCAAACTTGCATTCGAAGGATTTAGGGAAACCATTCATCCTAGGAGAGTGAAAATGTTCCCCTGAAATGATTGCTTCTCCTCAGTCACAAAGTACAGCTATTGGGCATTTGACAATGATTTTGCCTTGAGTCTTCCAGTTCCCTTCTCAACACTTTCTCATTCTGTACATTACACCAAGTCTGGTTTTCCCCCTCATCTTTTGATTCTGTAAGACCCAGGTCAAGGCAACACTGAATTTTGCTGCCTCAGGGACAGATCTTGCTGCCACTGGACTGAGAAAGAAAAGAGGATGAATGTGCAGCAAACAGAAAAGAACAGTGTGAGACATGTAGTCTGGTTTGCTACACCCACTACTAGCAGAGTAGGTGGGACAGGGGAGAATTTCCTTCCCAGATTTGCAACCTCCTCCATATTTCCTGCCTTTGAGAGAGAGAAACTGTCAAAAATCTGCCTCTGATGGCTCTGCTTCAGGCAAGCCAGACAACTTGGCCAGAGTGGCTGCTTCTTGCAGAGTGCTACTCGAAGCGACTCTCTGCTCCACACAGGCCTGGAACATCCCACACCTCCACTCCTTCCAGCACCACTCTGCTCCCTTCTCTCCCCCAGCTCTTACATCTTCACAGCATTGTGACTTGCTCTCCTATCCAGTGCATCTACAGTCTTGCTTCTTTGTGTCATACAGGAGGGTTAAAGAAGTTGCCGTTTATAGGCCACATCTTGTCTCTAACCTCCTTTCCAGGAGTAAAAGCAGCTTTTATCTAAGTCCCTAATCACCCATAATCTTCTACTTGCCTGATTAGCTTCTATTTTGTCGATTTGATCCTTTTCTTGAGCACCCACTCCATCACTCCCTACTTCTCTAGCATTCTGTGGAGAAAGAAATACTTCTCTATTTATTTTTTAATTTCTTTTTTTCCCCCTTTATTCTCTCTTGTTTGCTCAACACTCTCATATTCATACTCCTCACCCAAAACCACACATTCTTATTCAGCTGTTTATTAACTTCAGGAAAGGGAGTCAAACTTCTGAGCAGCTTTTTTGGTTTTGGTTTTTTTTTTTTAAGTTGCAAAAATATTGACCCTTAGCGTTTCCGAACACCAATACATATACACATATACACACACATAAAAAAGAAAAAGTATTCCACCGTCATCTGAAATAAATATATCAAATCATCAACAGTCTCCCTAATCTTGGAATAACTACCTATCCAATTCTGCTAATATTTATCTCCAGGGATAGCACTAAGATTTTGCAACATTCTTGCTTAGGGACACATAGAATTAACTAGAGTTTAAATGTGGCCACTGTTATGAAGGTTAATTTTGGAATGCAAAGCAAACAAATTCAACTAATTTTACATATCTATCAGCTACCAATTTTTTAAAAATCTAAATCATTTCTCTATTGATAAGTTCATTTATAAAATGAATACATAGGAACTGGAAGGTTATCTTTATCTCATTGCATCCATTGATATGAATATGAGATTTTTCTTCCCTATGAAAAATATTTGCTTTTCACTGACTTTTTCACAATCTCTCTGGGAGCTGACATGGTGGTATCTTGGCAACTCTGATGTCTATAGAGGCTCTAAGGTGTCTGAGATGAATTGTTCCTCTTCAGCAGGCTTTACTATACATTCTTCTTCCTATCCAGGATTATGCTCTGCAAGAATTGTATGGAATACTCCAGAACTACCACTACACTTCAAAATTTAACAGTACAAGCATATTAAAAAAAAAGGAAGTTTATCTACTGTTTCATAAATAGAGATGAAAAGCCTTTTTTTTTTTGATTAATGTTTTCTCAAGCAGTGCTCACATTTATTGCATGGCCACAGCAGTTCTGATTCTGAACTATGGACCAGGATCCCATTGATTTTTGCACATTCGGCAGGAGAACTAGGAGCACTGGTGAGCCATGAAGCATTGTTCAGTACCCTAAACCATCCTGTCAGGGAACTTCTGTTAGAGCAGTATTACCCTCATCACTAGGGCGGACACAGAGATGGCTTCCAAAGTGGCCACATGTAGTTGCTCACACTCAAAAAATGCCTGGATAAGAATAAAAACCAATAAAAGATAACTCAGATTGACCCTGCAGACAGAAAAACTCAGAAGAAAAATGCCTTTCTTTGAGCACAAAAATAGTGGTGGTTCCACAAGGCTCCCCAGAATTCACTTGATTTGCTTAGAGGAGTCACAGAGAAGCTGCCAAGAGGAGAGAACCATGAACTTGTGGTAAAGAAGGAAAAACATTTTATCTATTAATATCCTGAGTGTTGCTCTCTCTTGAGTGCAGTGATATAGCGCAACTTCACCTGGGTAACAAGACCGGGTGGGCAGGCACAGGCATGCCATCCTATTTCTGTAAAAATATGAGAAAAGTTTGATTTGTGTTTAATAATGGAGCCTAGACTATGAGGATGACATGCTAAAATATCAGCCTCTTTCAAAGGTGTTTTCCAAAGTAAAGAAGATTTTCTTAGTTACTGCAACTAAAAACTATAACCAATGAAGTTTGATTATATATATGTGTATATATACTGCATATATATATTAAGTATATACATTTTATTATATGTATATACACACTAAAACACCATAACCAACAAAGATTTTACAACCTATGTTTGCCAGATACTTTGATTGTTAATTTATCTTCTATATAAAACATGTTTTTTAAAGACTGGAATAATCTCAGATATAGATATATCAGGATTACTGTTTAGATCAAATGACCTAATTATTCTCAAATTCCATAAAAGAAGACCACACCAGCTAGCAGCTAAGAACACAATTATTTTTAAACATATAAAATATAAATTGTAGGATGGATCCATATCTTTGATACATGTAATTTTATAAATGTGGACTATTTGAATTTCTATTCTAAGATACTTGAGTTTGTTTGGCCTAGAAGAGAAATGATAGATTCAGCAGTTCAAAGTAGAAATTTATAAATGTATGCATAAACTGTAAAATTAATTTGAAAATAAAAATTATAGCAATTGGTATTAAAAGCTTTATTTTCAAACAGAGTTTTTCATAATCTACTTAGAAAAAGACAATCCATGTTCATTTTCCAATTAAGGGTACAGGGTTGAGTGCACTGCACATAATTTTTCTTTAATTCATTCAGAATAATGCCTACACATGCAGTCAGCAGAATAAATTCTTTTCCCAGTGCAGGAAGGAGAGAAAACATTACAGATCTGTATCTCTAGAGTATGCAGTAATCGATCAGAAGTTATATCAGAAAATTAGAAAATCTTGCTATTTTGGATGTATAAACTGAAAATATTAGTTTGACCCTTATGAATTCGGAAATAGTTTTGATTTAGTGTCCAAATGATTGTATCCAAAAGAAATAAAAAGGGTAAATTCTGCCTGAAATTCTGCATTAACACAAAACCACAGAGTTAGAAGATCTATGACTTGAAGCTCTCTTATGGGGAGAGGTGATGTAGGTTAAGAGCTCTCAAATACCAGCTATAACTCCACTAGAAATAATCAATTGACATTTTATCCCATGTATCTATTTTTGTACAGTGTTTATCTTAAAGCCATCAGTTAGTTTCCAAAAAGGATTTTTAAAGTTTACATTGTAAACATCCCATTGCTATTGGCTTAGAAACTGGCAATTAAAGTGCAGTAATCAATGTCTAAAACAGAGCCTTGCTACAAATGTTGCATCTACATATTTCAGATACTTTTGTATCAATATTTTGAGATTACTGAAAGTGTGCATATTTTTCTAATAAGAAAGCTCTCTTCACGTCTTTGCTCTGGGAATATATTCGCAGAAATTGAACTCTGCTCTTTTGTGAGCTTCAGAAATAAAATATGCATAAAATTAAATGCACTTACACAGGCAACATTCTGCATTCTTGCACAGAGACATTTGATAAGTGAATTCATTTTCTGTATTTCACCTTTGAAGAGGGCAACATTTTCTTTTATTGTATGAATGAAAGAATAAAGCATGTAAAATCTTTCCCAGGCAGATTCCACCATTGTACTTTGCATTGTTAATTAGATGCTAGCGGAAAAAAGTAGACATTCAAACTCCTTGCCTGAAGATAGTAGAGAGATATTACCATTTAAAATCTAATTATGGTCTCAGAGCAATCCTCAGTCCTGTATCAGAACCTTATGCCAATGGAAATTGGATGGCAGAGACACTGACCATCAATCAGACAAGAAGAAAAAAAAAATCTGCATTCAGAGGAGTATTCACATTAAATTGATTTGCTGATGAAAGTCTCTAACAACAATCTCCGAACATATTTCAGAATGTAAATCCACCAGCCTTGAAGCTGGCAACAGAAAATGCCCAGCTTTGACCTGCTTATCGTTGTATGAGTTCAGGTGAAAGGCATCCTTGGTATCCCTAGATTAGTATGTTGGTTTCTTCTGTCTGGACCAGTAAATTACAGAGAAAGAACAATTTACTGCATAATATAGAGTTTGAGTGGTTCCACACTGGGTCATTAAATGCCTCCAAAATGACAGAATAACCGTTGTGATTATTGTCTAAAGAGAAAATTAAAACAGGTGGTACAGACTTCTGCTTTTGAGAATCACCACATTTACAGTCCCAGCACAATTAAGGTGAGCATCCAGGGAAGAGGATCCCACCCAGCACAGACATACTCACAGTTCATTCTATAAAACCTGTACCCCAGATCCTCCCAATCCTTGATAGAAGGACTCACATTACTTCAGCTGTGAACACACCCTCCACCTGGACTTTAGAGGATATACATTTTAAATGTAGTGTAAACTCTCTAGCTTTTGTCCAGGTGTTCTCCATGTGACTGGTAACCCGAGTAGATAATCTTTAACTTCTGATTTAAGTTTCTGCATATTTGGCATAAGTTTCTGTAAGTGCTTGCTTACAGAACCTTTGTCATGAAATGAAACAAATAGTGTCTTCTCTGTCCATTTTTCATCTTTATTTTTTAAATTACTTTCCATTTTTTGCCAGCTCTCTCCTTTTTCTTCCATCCGTGATACAGATGACAAGAGAACAAACAGTTCTAACTCCCAAAATCAAATGTCAGACCAAAATGTGCTTCCAAATGAATTAACTCTAATTCTTAGTAATTTAAAATAATTCTAGTTTGGTTAAATTCCAAACGATTTATTCCTTCATTTTTTGTACTTTTTATAATGCATTTAACAAAATGTCACTGCACAGTATTATCTCTCTCTCTCTCTCTCTCTCACAAACAGACACAAATATCACTGGCTATAAACTGTGTACAATAAAGATGCAATAAATATAAATATAGATTCTTATTCCATAATACCTTTTATTTTACCAAAAGACTGGTCTGCTGACAGATTGACTTGCTAAGAAATTTTATTTGAAATCATAAATAACTTCTATCCACTGATCTAAATTAAATTAATATTGTAGAGACAGTGCTACAAGTAAATGTATAATGAAGAATAATGCAGGTTGAACAAAAGCAAGTTTGAAATATTTATCATATAAAGAAATTACCATTTTACTTTACATTCTAAAAGTAATTGACATTGTAATGCAAATGTCCTTAAGAGTTGTGCTTAGAAAATAAATGTTTGAAACAATGTTAAAACCATCTTTGTTACCACTCAGAGATTACATATGATGAAAGTGTATTCTGTTATGGATATAACAGCACCAATTAATTTAATCTCTTTTTTTCATTCCTTTCACAAGACCCTGGAACACTCACTAAACTAGACCTGTCTGATTCCCAAGAGCTGAGACAGCATGAAGGCTGGATTATATCATTACCCACTGGTGAATCCAAAAATGCCTCGATAGTCCTAATCTCAGAAGCTTTCCATGTTGTCAGCCCTTTCCATCTATTTTCAGCATACTGTAGAATAAAGATACTGCAAATTCAAACAAACTCCTGAGATCATGAAGACAGCAGTTTAGCCGAACAAAGAGAGTACATACATTAATTTAATTTTGAAGAGCTGTATGCGAGCGTCTTAGATTGACCTCTGAGGCTGAAGCCTCCCTGTTCGGCGGGATTACGCAGAACACTGGCATTTTTTCTTAGACCTGTCTTTTGTCTTTATCTCTGGCCTCATCAGGCCCTGATCCTTCAGCCTAATAGGTTTTCCCAATCCCTGATGAGCCACAGGGGTGAGAAATTCTCCATGTGCAGAGCAGAACCACAGGAGCAGCCCTGGTTGCTGCTGCCGTGTGCCAGTGGGCGCTCAGCACAGCAAGGGAAGCAGCACAAGGCTCCAAGCTGCAATCCTTTGAGAGCACTCTCCTGGGGGCTTGTTTATTAGCCACAGAGCAACAGCAACTCAACTGCAAAACACATGGCAATAGTCCCCAGAGGCTCTCCGAGGTCCAGTCACCCAGGATAGAAGGTCACACTTTCCCCTTGGATTACAGTCTTGTTTTTCCTTCTTGTTCCAGCTGCTATATTACCAGCCAGGATCACTTAAATGCCTTACTGGCTGTGTTTACCTCTCACTACAGTGTTTGCATCTGAACTAAACAGAAGGAAATTGAAATTCAGTGGAATTTCTGATTATGAACAAAATAAAATAAAATTCTCAGCCCTAAATGTTCATGGCAAGCATTTTAACGGCCATAAAGTCAGGGCTTTTTTTCCCACTGCTAAGAGACAATATAAATACAAAGGGTTTTCCCAAGACACTAACTGGAAATATTCTCAATCTAGGTATTCTGTATGTTGTCTGACTTATTAGGGTACTTTATTCAATCCCCGGCAATATTTAGCTGATTGAGCTACAGCCAAAAATCAAAACTATTTGGATTTCAGAGCTCAGAACCACCTGTTTTGCTATCTATTACTACACAACCTTCTACAATAAGTATGGCAAAAGAAAAAACCAACAAATTTTAAAGTCTGTCTGCAACACAGTACTTTTATCCCCCCCTCTAATTTGCCTTGCTCTTTGAAAGCAATAACCAATTTAGGACCACCCTTTGGATTTGGCCCAGAGTCAAATGACTTAGAAAGCAGGATCTAAAACTGATATATGAGTTTCAATACAAAGCTGCAGTAGAAAAATCCCATCCTGCATTTTAAAAACAACTCTTTGGCTTAAAAGGCTACTGCCCATATTAGCCCAGCAGCACAGGCTTGAGAAAGCTTTGTTACTTGTGCCTTGTCTAGAATAACGTAAGCAGACAAATTACAAAACAACCAATTCCTTGGTGCTGCAGTGCCCCTGAGGTACCCTGTCAGAAGGCACTGAGAGCACACAGGAAAGAGAGTGCTTAGCTAGAGTGAGAGTAGGTGGTGCTTATTTCTACACCAACCTAGCTGTGATCCAGAGTTCACACAGAATCGGCACCATGATGCAAGCCCACGCTGAGGAATGTATGCAAGGCAAGTTTAACAGTATAGACAGAGTCAATCATGCATCCAAATTATAGATGAGCCTCAAGAGCAGCATGCTAAACCATACAATCATGTAACTTGCAGGCTGCAGAAATACCTTGCTGAGTAACAGTTAATTGCTGCATCCATACAAGTACAGGGAAATCAAAGATTTGTCATTAGTCCATTTACAGTGACTTTTAATCTAATTATTGCCATATATTCCTCATAATGACAGAATTGAAGCTGATATGCACAGTTATCCATTTCTCTGATGTTTTACTCTGACTTTCCGCATTTTGGTATGGTAACTCATCATTGTCTAAATCACTTTATGACTCAAAATGTGGTGGTTTTGCATTTGGACCATGTCCAGAACTGCCCAAGGCTCTGTAGCTAAATCACTCACCTCCGGTGGAACAACGTGCAGTGCTATCAAATCAGCTCGAGGACCAGTGGGACCAATAATCTCACACTAACAGCCTACAGTACAGTTCAGAACTTTTAACTAATTACATTACAGCACTGCTAAAATGAAGGTTAACCAACTGGTTATATAGCCACCATTCCAGTGGAGGAAGTATCCAGCCGGGATTTGCAAGTTCATGAGACATTGTAGTGATTATTCTTCAAATATGAACTATCAAGAATAGTTTTTAGGTGAGATACCAGCAAACAAAACACTTTATTATCATAATAGAGCTATCAAGTGAATAGATATCACCCAAAATGAAAACTGCAGTCCTAGAAATCAGAGTTCACTATTTTCTCTGCTTTTCTTTTGCTGAACAAAACTCTTTTATTATGCTTTTCAGCAATGAATCAACAATGTCCTTAAGTATTAGTTAGGAGTATGAAAGAATCTCTAGACATTTTGGCATTTTACTACCCTAGGTTTGCTGTGCACCAGCTTAACTTTACTTTTATGGCTACTTTAAATTTCATTGCTTCTCAAAGGTACTACTGATACTGGGAAAGAGTATCCATATAGAATCACAGAATCACAGAATACTTTAGGTTGGAAGGGACCTTGAAAGACCATCTAGTCCAATGCCATCCCTGCCACACACAGGGTCATCTTCCATGATATCAGGTTGCTTAAAGCCCCATCCAATCTGGTCTTGAACAATTCCAATTATGTGGCATTCACAATTTCTCTGGGCATCCTATTCCAGTGTTTCAATACACACATAATAAACAATATCTTCCTTATGTTCAATCTAACCATATTATGTTTTTCAAATAGCATCCCACAGTATCCTCAGAACACAGAGCTGGCCCTAGCTGCTTCATTTTCTCCCTCCATGTCGCAGAAAATATGCAGTGCATGTAGTTTTGCAACAAGATATTTGGGTGTTTTTATCTGGTAATGTGGCACACCACAAGGAAAATTCTGATTGGAATACTTGTGCATACATTTATTCTCATGCAATATTCATGGCTATCACCAGACAGCTAACAGAAAGAATGGAAGGATAGGTTGTTATGACTGTGGAAGTCAAAATCCCTGCCAGGTAGAAAAAATTGAAAGCATTGCTCCAGAGTTGGAAAGGTCAAGCTAATGCTGAAACAGCTTGCCTTGCAGGGAACAGCCCCTTCTACGTGTAACTGGTAATGGAGAAGAGTCACTACATTCAGTCTGTAGGAAACCACTTATCAAATAGGTCAGAAAATACATATTTCAGAAATTAGACTGTTGTCTATAATGGGGGTAGTTTCATTTTGTAATAAACAAAAGCTTGGTGTTCACAGAAATGCTGTCAGAGTTGCCCTTTAGAACATTGATCCAGTGCTGGTAAACATCAGAAAGAGGACAGAAAGCTTGTTCCAAGTACAAGCCGTGGATATTATGCCATGGAATTTCAGTGAAAACAAAATAACAGGAATAAACCAATTTTGATAAAGTCATATTGCCAAATATTTTTCTCAGTAATAGAGTACCTGCAAACAATATGCATTGCTGCTCATAAGGAAAAACTCATTTTGATAATCTAAATATTTGCCTGCTAGTCCCAACTGATTTGTCAGTAACAGTGTTAATGTGCTAGGAATGGTAATGCAATGATTTTGAGCACAGTTTTATGCTTCCTTTGATATTCCAAATGTCTCAATTGCTGTCCCTGAACAAGAAAATCACATAATTACTTCTGCAAAGAGACTTGTCATAATCTAATGTTTAATACGGACCTATTCTTTCTTTAGAATGTGAACTCTGAAATGTTAAACTCAATAGGAAACAGCCAACAAATGCACACATTTTCAATAAAAATGGTCTTGTGCTGATAAAATCATAGCCTGCTAGTAGTCCTCTTAGATAAATGTGAATGTGAAAGCTGAACAGTGAAACTTTCCCACTGAGTTTTTCATTTGCATAGCTTACCTCAATTCTCCATTCAAATAATTTGGTTTCTTATATTAAATCAACAAACATGAACCACCCCATTTCTCAGCACCAATTTCCAGTTGCTTCACTACTTTGTTCTTCCAAGCTATTTACCTTCCGTAAACTAGGCCTCATGAGACCAAAATGTGACACAGCAAGTGAATTTTCCCATTATAGAGTAATCAAAAGGATTCACATAATAGATAAAAGACCAGACAATAAAAAGGAGCTTGAGATAAGATTAATTTGCTTATAATACCAAGTTTTGCTTATGATTCAGCACTTAGCAATAAGATAAAACAAGACACAGAACAGCATAGCTTCATGGAACAAATGGGCTCTAGTAAAGCAGGGGTGAGAAGCAAAAACTGAACGGGAACAAGTATCTTAAAATATCAAAGAATATATTCTGTGCACAAAAAATGAAGAATTCATTGACAAATCCTGCACAGGCAGATGTTTTGGCCAGCTTTACCTCAGGTTTGTGTTGTTAGTTAGAACTATATTAAAATTACAGTTTGCCAAGGTTGAACTTCAGATCTTGAAGGTGAGGAACACTGTATTTCTCCTTCCTTCGTTCCTTCCTTCCTTCCTTCCTTCGTTCCTTCCTTCCTTCCTTCCTTCGTTCCTTCCTTCCTTCCTTCCTTCGTTCCTTCCTTCCTTCCTTCCTTCGTTCCTTCCTTCCTTCCTTCCTTCGTTCCTTCCTTCCTTCCTTCCTTCGTTCCTTCCTTCCTTCCTTCCTTCGTTCCTTCCTTCCTTCCTTCCTTCGTTCCTTCCTTCCTTCCTTCCTTCGTTCCTTCCTTCCTTCCTTCCTTCGTTCCTTCCTTCCTTCCTTCCTTCGTTCCTTCCTTCCTTCCTTCCTTCGTTCCTTCCTTCCTTCCTTCCTTCCTCCCTTTTTTCCTTCCCTTCCCTTCCAACCATCCCTGCCTTGTGCTGCCTGCAGGCTGCACCCAGCGATGAGGTGCTGGTGAACAAGAGATGCAGCACAACAGAGCACTTGCCAATGACTAAGCATTCCTGACTGGTTTGTGGCTGTGCTTGAGGCTCTGCCATGGCCTTGTCTTTGGCTTCTTGGGTGTAGTGGGAAAAAAAACCCTCAAAAAGCAGTGTAGTCTTTGAGAAGTAGGAACTTACAAGTCAGCTTCAAGGACATCTTTCCAAAACTGCCTCTGAAGCAGAGTGCTGTGCACAGAAAGCTATTCCTCTAAAGAAGAGAGTTGGCACTGAAATCTGCCTCTGAAGGGTGACAAAATGCCATTGAAATATAACATCATGGGAGACAAGAAAACCTCTACTGATTTCCTTAGAGGCCAGGAGAAGCATACAAATTGTTGTGCTGTTTGAAAAGAGTAGAGGTGTATCCTACACAGCCATCGTTCATTTCTCTATCCACCGATTCCTTAGCTAGCACGAAGAATAATAGCAAATTTAGAAGCAAACTTGCTTGGTTCAATCTGGTTCTCTTTGTAGAGAAAGAAAAATGACCACTGTGAAAAGTAGGACGTACAGGAGAGACATGTAGCAGCAGCAATTTGTTTAGAAATAAGGTGACTGCAATAGGAGGAACAACAGCAACCAAAAATTGCTGAGATCTCTGGAAAAAGCAGAGATTTCAGCCATGAAAATCCATATGTGGTTTGAGTAGACTTTCTTTGCTCTCTTGGTTGGATGTTTGCTCCCTGCCTCCTTTTACTTTACATCCCCTGTTGCCCACAGAACCTTTGCAGGTGCCGTGTTGCACCCGGTAGGGCAAGTTATACAGGTTACTGTGCTTCAGTTTCTCATCCTTCTACATATGAACATGAACCTCATACTTACCTAGTGTATTAAATCAAAAGTATCTTAAACAACTGGCTGTTACCTTATGAGCTACTCCTCACAGGCAGGTTCATTTTATCTAGTCCCTAGGCACCGCCAGAGCATGTCTCCCCAAAGTCACAGGGAAAAAGAGTATAAAAATATAAAAAAATAAAGGTGTTGAAAGGAAGTGATGGTGTGAATCAAACATAGGTATGTCTGTTCATAAGAAGGGAGGAAAAAGTCACATGAATCACACACAAAATCACTTGACAAAATAAAAGTATTTTGTTTAAACCAGCAAAGTGAGATTGAGGTTAAAAGAATTTTACAAATAATTAAAATATGACCTTGTTCCTCAGTTATGCTCAGATATTCACCTTCCATTGGCAGTCCAAATTACCATGTGGCAGTTTTCTTAGAAAAACAACACATCTCACAAATTACCAAACAAACATCTCTGAATACCTCTTAGAATTTGCTTTCATGCTTGAGTGAACTAAGTAGTAGTTGATTTTTTAAGAAATATAAATATTCATGAAAACAGATGATTCTTTAAAATCCCAGCAACCAATACACTACAAGCAGCACTCTAAATGTCACCAGTTGCAGTCTGTACCTTCCTTACATAGGAGAGTCAATGCCTATAAGCAGAATAATCAGTGAGTGCAGAAATATCTGTGCAATTTGAAAAAAAAAAGCAGAAAAAATAAACTTACTCCATCCCAAGGGTCTAATCCTAGTAACAGTCACACACAGGAGTAGTATCATTTTATTTTGAATAGAGACAATGAATAACTTTACTACAGCAAATATTCCCATGCAATTATTTCCAGGAGCAGTTCTCAAATCTATAAAGAAATCATATTAAGAGCTCAGGTAGAGTTTTCTACATTTATATAGTTTACATTTGAATACAATTACATAAAAATACTCAATTTACCATTAAACCTATGCTGGGAAATTGAAAGAATTGCTTGGGTTTTTTTTCTCCTCTATCAGTTATCAAAAAAAGCAATTTGAAATTGAGTAAAAAGGTAGATATTATCTGAACTGTAGGTGTTGTGAAAACTGTGCAATGAAAATTAAAATACTAGTTTGTGCTGCAGCCATAAATTACTAAACTAATTATCTAGTAGCAGGCATAACCGAATCATTCAAAGGGGTAATTAGCAATCAGACATAATGAGTACTGCTACTATTTCTTGTCATACTGTATTTAGCTCCTGTGCAGCCTAGAGGAACTGAATTATTTCCTACCCTTCTCGGAGGGCATTACTGCTATATTGAGTGCATCAGCCCATATTATTACTCCCAGTAGTTTAATTCTTCACTGGACTGCACAATTCTGATTTCTCCTGTCAAAGTTTTGCCTGATCTCCTGGGTCCTTTTAAACAGATATCATCTTCACAGTTTCTTCCTTGGCCTTAGCATAAATGTAAACTGCAACGTAAACAAATTGCATGGTTCTTTTATTATTTTTACTGTATTCCTGTCTGTGAACATAAGCTGCATCTTATAGATCATAATTTCTATAGCACTTGGACATTATACAGAGAGTAAAATGGAGGGCTTGCATAAAAACTACACATTCAGAGACTGTTGAGGGAAGTTAGACTGATAATGACTTTTAAGATAAGAAGATGCAAACCCACATATTCTGTTATCAAAGGTAGCTTTGGAGAAACCCCATTTTTTCCAGTGATTTCAACACCCTAACCCACAAGAAATAAAAGCTTCAAAAAACAAGGAAACATTGCTTTTATTTGGAAAAAATAAAGCACAGAGAATCAAGATTCCTCAGCTAATACTTTCTGTTTGGAATCTGTTTTAATTTTGTCTTTGAATGTGAGAGTTTATTTTCAGCCAGAGAATCACAGAATCATAGAATATCCTGAGCTGGAAGGGACCCATCAGGATCACCAAGTCCAACTCCTGACTCTGCACAGAACACCCCAAGAGCCACACCATGTGCCTGAGAGCACTATCTAAACACTTCTTTAACTCTGTCAATCTTGGTGCTGTGCTCACTTCCCTGGGAAGACTGTTCCAGTGTTCAGCCACTCTCTGGCCGAAAAACTTTCTCCTGATGTCCAACCTAAACTTCCCCTGACTCAGCTTCGTGCCATTTCCTTGAGTCCTGTCACTGGTCAAGAGAGTGAAGAGATTGGTACTTGCTCCTCCACTTCCCCCCATGAGGATGCTGAAGAATGCAATGAGCTCTCCCCTCCGTCTCCTCTTCTCTAGGCTGAACAAATCAAGTGATCTTACCATCACAAGCTTCACATTACTGTTGGCCTCTTATTTTGCTCAAAGCTTTTATACATGCACATACGCAAGAACATATCACAGAATTCAATAGGACTCCTCTTTATGAAGGTCAGATTCTACCAATGAATTCTTCTTGCATTTTTGCAGCACAGATCAAGAACCATCGAGTATTACGCATCAATAGAGGAGCTGGCCACCTTTGAAAACTGGTGGAAGCAGAATGCTGTAGAGAAGAAAGTAATACTCTGATAAGAAAACTCCAGCGCTTCAAATATTGTCATTTGATATATTATGTTGCTATCAGATATAAGAATAAATAATATTAATAAACAATAGGTGATTCATTATCAATGGTCAAGTTTTCTTTCATTGTCTGGAGCTTCAGGATAATTTTTATGCATCCCTACAACAACTACCAAGGGTTCTACCTGTTTTTCAAGTTTTTATGGAGTCACCAAGTCCTTACTTTTGGGATCTGGTCTAATACCAAGCTGCCAAGGTTGAATTCCTTGCAATGAGTTGACAAAAGATGGCAAAAATGCAGAAATCATCATAACTGTTTCAAGATATCTCCACATTAAATATAGTATATCTCACATATAAGCATGAGTAGACCCCGCTTGCCTATACAATAATTTTTTTTTCTTTTGAAACTTGCAGGGACACTGTTGTTTGCTGTTATGGTGGAAAGAAGTAGAGAATTGCAGGGCAATGTTATTGACCAGCCTGCCTGTGGATGGGCTCCTCATCACATCATTTACTTGCTTAATTTTGTACTTCTACAAAGGCCAGTATTTGGCACATAATAGTTTTGTCCATATTCACACAAACCAATTAACATAATTTAGTGCCAAATTAGCATTTCTGGTTGAGCAAACAGCAACTGCAACACCAGGGCTTGTCCATTTAAAAAAACAGAACAGAAATTTTGTGAGTTGCATCTACTTTTTAGTCAGTATCGTCGTGGCAGTAGCAGCCCCTCTCTGAAAAGTGCTTACTTGAGCCAAATCTGAGTTTGTTCCATTAGTTTCCATAATCTGTTATTTTTATTTGAAAAGAATCCCACCCTCAAGAAACTCCTCAGCTTGAAATATCTACATGTGCATATTAGCTGGTAGGTTGGAAGGAGTTTATTATATTTTCCCTGTGGTAAAGTACTTCAGCAGATATTTTGTGTTTGAATTAAAGTCTTCAGGAGTTATGACAGTGGCTTCTTTGCACCGTAGCTATGGGACACGTGGCTTTGTACTGTAGATTTACATTGATCTTTACATTTAGATAGCATCTCAGATGTTAGCGTCCCAGTTTTGAACACATTCATTGAGGCTATGCAGATGCCCATATAGAGTTCAAAATAAACCAGATTATTAATATAGTTTTAACTAGATTGTTGTTAGTCATAGAAATGAGGAACTTTGAATTCATAGAATTTTTCTTCAATCCATAAAAAAAAAAATAGTGGTTTTTAGCAAGTTACTGAAATTTCTCTGTAGCAAGATGTTGTAAATAATAAACCAGGTTTAGAATTGCAAACTAATAAATTTTTGTTTGGAATAACTATGAGTTCCATATTGCCATGCACATCTTCAAGGAAAATTATAAATTCAACCTCACTTGTATATTTTTGTTTATTACATTTCCCAAGCACCCACATTTTGCTCCCTGTTTTAATACCTCAGTAACCAGGTAGAATCAGTTTAGGTTTAGGCTGATGTCCAGAAATAAGTTTTAAATGGATCACAGATTAAATTTGTGATTATACGTTTACTACCTCTCCTCATGGGACAATTTTTGGAATTTGTTCAGTTATTAAAGTCAAGTCTTTATTTTCACAGCAATTTCACTTTATGTAATTCTTCTGTGGAATAATTTATAGCATTCCTTTTTGAAGTCAAGTGGTCACTAAAAAAACTCATAGACTTTCAAACAACTTGAAGCTCCTTGTTTTCTATTTTATTCATCTCCTCACTTCATCCTACCTTGTCTTTTTGCTATCAAAAGAGGAATTAGGGCATTTTTATTCAAAATGCACATCACACAGATGGGTTAAAGCTTTTCCACTTTGATCATATAAAAACCTCTGCAACTTTTTGATCAAAGAACTCCTTCCTAAGATCTGAGTCATGCACCCATGGGCTGTTTCACTGAAATTGGTGAGAATAGTGCTGTTCCCAGGAGCATATCTTGCAAAGCTGGCCTTGAACAAATTGAGGTAGGGTTCTAACATTCACTAACTATGCTCATATTTCCTCTTTTTTGGGAGTTGTTTCCTCATTACCAGGCTTTCCATACCTCCAGCAACTGATGTTTCTACTACGTAATATCTACATGTCATCACATTCTGCAAGTTTGAAGATTTAATCAGTCTTTATCTTCATTTATTCTACACTTTTCTATAAAACTTAGTTTTATTTCAATCAAGTAATAGCAGGTTTCATACCTGACAGCTACGCCACAACATATTTCTAATGAATAACTACTTTTTTCCCACTTCAACTTATTTATTTACAAAAGTCAGTCTTGGCTACATTAAGAAGAAACACTGACTTGCAATTTAATTTGGACAAATAGTATCCTGGAAAATGTTTAAAAAATATTACATGTACACTCTTCTACAAAAGGTGTACACACAAACACAAATCCACCAAAGTTAAGATTTTTTAAACCTGTTCTAACTGTTTAAGCAGAAGCAAGTGTAGAAATACAGAAATAATGTAGAATGTGGAAATGTATGATTGTTAGTTCTGGTTCTACCCTTGTGATTTCAGCAGTGCTGTGTTAGGCTTGACCTATGCTGCTGCATCCAGTCTGGTCCTGCTGGCTAGATACCCTCCCTTAATTGTTCTGTTGCCTATGGCACCTCTTAATCCTGGAAAGCATCACATTACAATGGTTTATTGCACTCTAGATACATCTTTGTATAAAGCAACCAGAGAGGGCATAAATGGAAGTAAATGTTTCTTCTTAAATATTGTTCCTAAGTGTGAACTTCATTTCATACACTATCATTTAAAGCATAGCCATAACCTTTATTCAAATACCGAATTGAACTTTGAGATTCATTAAGGCTGAACAAGATAAATGTTTCTTCATTTCCTTTTCCACACTGCCAGCCCAGCAGTTGTTGGTTCTAACCTGATGTAGATCTGGGCTAAATTTCATGTTAAAACCACAGGATCTCTTCCCACATCCTTATATCACCACAGTCACAGCAAAATATCACTTTGATAAAACCATCTGTCTTCATTTCCAAGGTTATTGTCTAATGAGTCTTCAAATGTTTTTCCAATCACTGACCACACAGCTCTATTGGTAACCATTTTCTCAAGTCTTTCCACGCACTTAAGTGTGTTTTACATATACGTGCAAAGTTCCGGTGATAAGGTGCTCAGCTTTTCATTGAGAACAAACCTATCTTTTTGTGTGTTTCAACACCCAAGGGCTTTGGGTTCACATAGCCTGTGATTACACAGATCTAAAAGCAGCATACCAACACTTTGCGGGCAATCTTGGAATTGTAATTCAGCTACCTGACGTTTCCACTGTAAACTTGCTGGGGGGGATAGGGTGGCAGAGGGATGATTGGCAACTATTAGGAATGCAACTAGTTCTGCCCCACTGCTTTCTGGGAGCAGAGAGGGGAATGGAAGAAGACCAAACTCTTCTTTGAACAGGATGAAATGTTTTGAAGATAGAGACTTTTTGTTATCCTGTACTGAGTCTTGAAAACATACATTACACACAGTTACAAAGGAAAGGTTTATAGAACAGAACCCAGATAAAAGGACCACAAATCAACTTTTTGAGATTTAAATAACTGACATAAAATAATGTTGTTTTGAAAAAGTCAACTTGACTACTTTGATGGCAGATTTTAATGCATATTTTCAGAGTTCTAAAGTTTCTGTAGAAATACTTTCTAAATGTCGTCAGGTTTTATTCTTCATCTAAATCTACATGTCACATCTAATATATCTTCCAGCACAGCAAAGTAATGAAAGGAGCAACATGAGGCACTTTTAGAAACACACTTTTAAAACGGACCTGTATTCCTAAAGTCCTAAAGTGTGGTTCTAATGACAAATACTGAAGGGAGAAATTATGCCCTCAGATACACTTCAGCAGCTGGAATGCAGTACATGTGTAAAGGCAGAATTTACCCTTACAATGTGAAATAAAGAACAGTCTCATAACATTCAAGGAGGAGGGTCACACCTAAATGTTATACTGAGAGGGCACAGTACCAAAGCTGTATCTAGTAGATTAGAATCCAGATGGTTAAAATGAAATATTTTAAGTATGAATATATATTGCACACAACGTAAAATTCAACAAAAGCTTTTCTCCAGTTGTATAGATAAAGCTGATAAATTTCTTTCCTATATTGGAGGTAAATATTACTTAAACTATTCTGGACTGCTTATACTTTTGAGTTAGTAAAGATGTATTATGGGTGAATTTTTCATCTACGAAGTATATTAGCTTTTGAATCTATAGTTAACTATTGCGCTTCATGCTATTTTTACTTTGTAAAAGCATAAACAGCTTAAAATACTGTTCTTTATTCCACAATGATTTGTTTTGATAAATGAATCTGGAAATTACCCCCATACAATCAAGCATTCATGCTCTCAGCATCAGAATACTACACTTGTTATGTAAAAACTCTGAAGTTTCTAACTCTGCATCCCTTCCAGCACTGCAACTGTATTCTTTGCTAGGCTGCTTTTAAAATTTTAATAGATTGAAATCTATTGTATTTAAAAATAAAAATTCACACATATTCCATATAAAACCTTATTGCATTTAATTTGAAGTGCTACATAAACAAAAATACATCAATTTACTTACTATTTATATTTCAGTTTTTAGAAAGAAACAGAAAAACTCACATCAGGAGTTCAGTTACTGTCATTTTATGCTTTAATTATACTGCATTTGCTTTAGCACACGCCTAAATCCAACCCCAAACTCAACTATTGTTATTATTTGAAACATCATGATGGCAGCATTGCTTCAAAGATTGACATCCACTTTCTCAAGTTCAGCATTTGACTGCACATTCATTTGGTTGAACAAAAATGTTGCAATGTACTCACTTTCATATCACAACATGCAGATATATCAGACACTGCAGGAAAGCTCAGTCTACTTCATTAAAATGTTGTCTTTCAGCATCATTATCAACTTCAAAATACCTCAAAGAAAACATCTTTGTGTAGATTCTCCATTTCAAAACGGATGGTCACAACAACAAATAGACACAAATTCTTTGCTCTCTTAGACTGAAATCTGATTGTTGTCTGATTTCACAGCCGTCTTTCTTCAGGTTTTAGAAAGTAAATATTCATTTCATATATTTTTCTACTAAATACAGAGCAAAGACAAAAACAAAGTTAGTAAGGCTTTTAAATACAAATAATTATTGTATCCTTACTAATTAAAAACTCTAATTCTCATTGTGCTAGTAAAAATATTACAAGGAAAATAATACGGTGAAACCCAGACAAAAGTAAGGGTGGTTTTTGTTGTCTGGGGTTTTTTGTTCATCCCATAAAAGAGAAGATGAAATTCCAGTTAAAGACTTATTAGGTAAAACAAGCACGTACCACTAAAGGGAGAAGTGTTCTCTGCTAACTTTACTAGAAGTTAAAGTTTTCTTTATGAACAGGACCAGAATTATCAAGGTTCCTGTGCTAGGGAGTTTTGATAAAAATCTTATTTCAAAGAATTAGACATAATTTCATAGAATATGAACACGATTTCAAAGAATTAGACATATTTTCAAAGAATTAGACAAAAACAGCTCAATATTCACAGGAAGAGCATTGAATAGCCTTGAGCTACTCACATGTACATCAATTTAGCAGTTCAGCATCCTGCTGTAGCTATGCATTTCAGTGGCCCCCAGCCTCCCTGGGATCTGTGGCTTCCCTAGTGGAGTTTAGCACAAACTTAGAAATTTGCAACATCAACATTACCATTATATGGCTTCTTACCATATATCTGCCTTATTTTTATATAGAGAGCATTCCAGAGGGGATCAAATCCTGCACAAGCAAGCTATTTTCAGAGAAGCCAATTCGGCATAAATCAAGGAAGCAGTCTCCAAGACAGTAAGGCTTGCTGGCAGAGGTAGCAGACTTGTATCTAATATAACATGTCTAGCATGGGCAAGTATCATGGTGTGAAAGCTTCTGGAGACAAGTGTTATAATAGCTGTCTGCAGCACTGACTGCTGACAGAAAAAAAAATAATACAAAAGGAAGAAAAATCCAAATATTTTTCTAACTAAGTAATCAAAGTCAAAGATGAACAGAGGGTAATTATGCTTTTATTAATGGAGTTAGATTATCCTTAAAACACCAGACAACTTCTATCTTGGAAAGCTATATTGCTAGCTCATATCTGATAAGGAGAAAAATGTTCAGTTGTCTTCCCTAAAGGAAAAAAGCGTTTGTATATAACTTGACCTACCAGAATTTTTGAAAATGATGGATTGTCTACTTGTCCTTGACCATAACTTCAGAATTCTGTCTCCAGTGGACACTTCAAAGCTCATACTAATAGCTCTTAGAGTAGATTTAGAAAAGAATAACTAAAGAGTTGCTATTATTAGAACATGAGTTTAATTTTGCAGAAAGTTCAAGTATCAGATTCAATAACCTGAAAAAGATGCTACATTACTAATTCCAGATCATTGCACTTGGTGGTTCCAGAATAAAAAACCCCCTTATTTAAAAAAAAAAAAGATACATCAGTGTGATGTTGGTTTGCAAGGACTGCGGAATTAGTGATAACATCATATATCTGTGAACTCTAGTTACAGAACAGTGAATTGATATTTGCAAAATATAGGCACACTTGCAGGACTTTTTTTCTGAGAAAAATTCCTCTCCACTCCATTCCCACATGCATGCACAAACAAACAAACAAACAAACAAACAAACCTATGTGTGTTTATGAACTGAACACTGCAGCCTTCTACAAGGTTTCAGTTTGGGAGGGTTAATTTTTTTTAAATTTTAGCACTTCTTTACTTTTTTATAACTAACTGTATGATAATATTTATGGGAATTTCCAAAGGAATAAATAACATGACTAAAGCTGAAAATTAGCTGAAGAATTTGCCTCAAAAGAAAATAGACTATTTTCATTTTCCATCTCTGAACAAATTACTATAGTTTAATTGAAATAGATGGAAATGAAGAAATGAGTAATATCTATAAAAATTAATGCACTAACCACAATTGTCAGAAGTTTGTTACTAAAAAATATTCAAATCACAGAACATTAGATACATACAGTTTCTTGAAAAATTATGACATTTGAATTATTGAAAATTTTCTCCTGTCATGACTTATTCACAATCACAGTTCTTTAAACTGAAAATATTAGTGATCTTTTAGGTGTCCTGGCTGAAAGGAAATATCTGCAAGTCGAAACTTTGGGAAAAGCAGCCATTTAAAGTTTTGAAGTTTGAAAAAATTTGGTATTTTGAGTGTTGAAGTCAGGAAAAACTGCAGTTTTGCCTCACACTAATTAATTTTTCTAGTCCCATACTAAATAGAACACACACATCATTCATGAAAATGGGGAATATTCAAGGTCTACATCCTGTTTGGGATGAACTACAGGGATTTTCACACTCCTTGATCTGTTTTATTCATAACTTTACACAAAACATGTAGAAGATTCATCTCTTCTCATCTAAAATTTCCAGCCACATGCTAAAACAAGCAGAAAGCAATAGGGCACTAGATAACATCTAATTTATAGTCTGTTGCTGTTTCTAGCTACTGGGAGGGTTTATCTGCTGCTTTGAAAGGTAAAACCCACCAAGATATATTTCTGATGCACATTTCACATGACCTCTGTTTCTTGCAGGCGTTCCCCCAAGGCAAACCTCGCAGAATGGCAATGGGTGCTGCATCAAGAACTTCAGCAATCTGAAGCCCAAGACACAGCTTATAGCTAAACAAAAAGTATACCTATGTTTTCAAGCACTGAGTCAGCTAATTAGAACACAGATTGATTAAGAAACACCATATACCATCTACAAAGCCCAGTTTTGAACTGTACTTTTAAAAAATTATTATTATCATTATTATTGAATTCATGCAATAGATAAGCATGCAGGTTAGCATCACAGAGTAGAAACTAACATAGGCTTTGAAGAAGTCAACCTGCTTACAAAGGTGACAAACCTGAAAACAATAATTGTAGACATAACTGAAGTCACACCTAAGAGGCACACATGGATTTCTCCACTCAGAGTGTGTGCCACACTTTGAGAAGTGCAAAATGGGCTTTTCGAGAAGGGTGATGTGTCACTCATGCAATGCTTACAGAATCACAAAGTAAGCAAGGAAGTGTAAATATTACAGGATAAGTTTCAAGTTCACTACCTTTTAAACCGTTCTAACAAAGATCATTACTCCCAGGTTACTTAAGGAGTTGAAATAGCTGCAATCTTTCAGAAACAATTCAGTGAGTTAAATTTACCATTGAATAATAGACCAAGCACGTACAAAAAGTTCATTGCATTATTTCGTCTAACTCCCTTTTGCTTCCTTTCATATAAAGACAGCTTCCCTACCCCAGCACAATAAATACCAAATTCTCAGAATTGTAAAAATTCAGTCTCCCAGCCTCAGTCCACACACGTATCGGATTACACAGCTAGTAATTAATTTAGAGTGCAATAGCTCATTTGTAATTGATACAGTAGCTTGCTCTTCTAGAAAATTTGTGTAACTATTCACGATATATACTGTCAGCTACTCACATGAGGCAGCCGTGCACCAGCAAGAATTGCAGAAAAGTTGTTACAATTATTAGGGGATTAGTATCAATCACAATTCCTAATGCCTGTAAGTAGATGGACTGAGCCTCCCTTTTCCTCCTCTTCTCAGCTCCAGATAACATAAGCCACTACTTAATAGTAAGCATGGAACACCAGGGTAATATTTGTTACTTGTATGCATTAACAATTATTTCTTAATTTAAACATTTTTTAATCATTGCACAGATGGATTTTTTTTAAGGATTAATTAGTGAGTGGGAGGTACCAGCTGAGTAAAGCATACTAATGAGAATCCACAGAGCATTATTTTGGCATTACGCCCTAAACCTCTATACTGAAAGAAATAAAAACAATGAAGTAATGGTCTGAAAGCTTTGTTCCCTTGAGATCAGAACAAAGACCTCAGCTGAGACAGAAATTAATATTCAATAAAGAAGCAAGCACTGAAATCTTAGCTACTGAAACAAATTATTAGGAAGTTTTTTGCTATGGCTTGTGACAGTCAGAACCCATATAGAAGCACTAAAATGCTCAATATTAATAAACTAAGCAATATTTTTTTCTAGTTATGTCCTTAGAAATTATACTCTGATTACCTCATTTACTTTTCACATCAGAAATTAGATGATGCTAAACATATAAAAATGAGAATAGGACCCACTGAAAATCAAATAAATCTGTAAACATAAAATAACACAGAAGAATGCCTGTGGTCTCTTTAAATTATGGTTTGAAAAAACTTCTGAAAATGTGCAGAAATGTCAAGTATTTAAAAGTTTCAAGTGGGTTGTGTTTGACTTTTTATTTTAGAAAAAGGAAATTTCTTATAAATATAAAAAATCATTTATGAAGATATAAAACAACTGTAGGTATGTTTCAGTACTGAATAAACAGCATAGACTAGGATTTCTGGATGCATTTTCTGATTTTGTATTTAAAAATTATTTCCAGTTTATGATCAGAAATTTAAGGAATATTTATATTTATGGATTTGAAGGCACATAAAACAGCTCAGTAAGTCAAATAATTTAGATGAATTGAACCAAGTTTACAAAAGTGCAGTCTTAGAAACCCATTAATGTCAAAGTATCCAAAGTTCTCTAAATCCCTGACAAAATGCTACACATTGAGTCATATTTACACAGTTCCATGTGTAAGTAAATAAAAGCAAAACATGAAACCTGTGGAATCATGCTCATCAAACAAGCAAGTATATGAACAACTCATATAAAAACAATACCTTGAAGTTATTAACAATCTGTAATTGTCCTGATGAAATCAGGAGCCAAGTCTAAGTTCAATGGGCATCAGAAGGGATGGGGTAAAAATTCAAACAATTCCCTCTTCCTCAGACCTTCCCTTATCTCCCAGTAAAAAAAAAAAAAAAAAAAAAAAAAAAAGAGCATTTACAGTCAAAATACTTTCCAGTGAACTTTAGCAGCTTTTAATAAGACTTTGATAAAGTTATTGTTAATTTCTAAATATTCCATTTCAAAGAAGAAACATTGCCTACAAATTATAGGTGAATCTGTTCCTCAGGTTCTCCACCTTTTTGTCCTCCTTGACGTCACGTCAATGAACACTATTTTCAAGTGTGAGAAACTATTGCGATGGTATGAGTTTCCGTACTGTACTTTAGATACTCCAAAATAGTTTAGGATAACGATGACTTGCTATACACTGCCCCTTGCTCCTGCATATTTGTTTCTTCCTTTTACCGGACATGCAACAGAACAAGTTTAAACACTGTACTGATCCATTTTTTCCCTTGTTCGTACTTAAAATACTTTTCTTCATGGCCCAGAATTTTCATGGCCCAGAATTTGATCACCTGCTCAGAAGAGCACAGAGCACATCGAAAGAAGAGTTTATCAGGTCATGATGGAGATAGATTTACTTTCCCTTAATTTACCAAAACTGAGTGGATACACTAAACATTCCCACTGAATGAAGCAATCCTTGGCTAAGCAAAGAATTTCCATAGGGAGATTATTTTCTAATTCTCAATACCATTTTAACCTGAAACGTTCTTGGAAAGAATGTACTTCATTATTATAATTATGGCTTCTAGAAAAACATGAACTAGCAATGGCACCACTGAGCTGAAATATCAACAAAATTTATTAGCATCTAATCAATGAGCAACTAAACAGAGAAAGCAAGCATTTGAAACCAACAGGATTACCTAGGTGCATGACATCACAGAATTCTAAAACATGAGTCATAAACACAGAGAATTTACATAACAGACACTCGTGTTCTGGAGAGCTGATTGCATCCACAGCCTATCAGGAGCTCTTGCTCCTTCATACTTTCCATCTCCTCATGCAGGAAAGGAAGCATCAGGTTTCAAAAACCAACTAAATATATAATGACATTCTGCTGAAATCAGAGTAAAAGCATGTAAGTCTGCTGTTTTTTAAGCATCACAATTTGGAAAGGAAAAGAAAAAGCTGTCAAGAAGATAGTCCAGCATCCCAAGGGTATTAAGAATGTTCTAATTCCTGTTGTGTCTGAGATATGAGCATATCATCCTCTGGTATTATATTCCTGATCTTAAATACCCCGCATGTTAACCCACTTTAAAACTTAGCTGCTCATTTATTGCTGTTATTTTTCAGTTATTCAAGTCAACCCAAGATGCTAAACTACAGTTGAAGCACAGGTGACCTTCAGACCTCCTCTCCAAATGCTAAACTTAGCCACCGCACTGTTCATAATTGCAGCAGATGGTTACAGGCTTAATATGCACACATGAACTTTATAAGGTCTGTTCTCAGCTCCAAAGGAAAGATATGGAAATATATCAAGGTCATCTAAGCATTCCCCTTGCTCTCTAATGTAAGAGGGTGTGGGGGACTGAGGACAGCGGTGCCGGAGGAGACAAGGATGAGAGAAAAGCTGGAGGCAGAATAAGAAAAGATGTCCTTGCCGTGGTGGCCCAGTCCTTCTGCAGTGCTGAGTCCGTGTTAGTAGCGAATGTAAACTGAGACACGCTGCTGGTTCCAGTACTTTGACTCTTATTTATTTATTTTAAAGGCCTCTTGCTATGATAACTACTTTCTTAATTTCATCATAATAATTTAATAATTGATAGTGATTAATAATGCTGCAGATAATTGGTGTGGTTTAACCCCAGCCAGGAAGGGAGTACAACCAGATGCTCAGTCACTGACCTCCTGCTGCAGTGGTGTGGGAAGGAAGATCAGGGAAAAGAAAGAAAGACTCATGGACTGAGATATGAACAATTTAATAATTGAATCAAAGTAGAATATACAAATAATACTACTAATATTAATGGTGATGATAATAATAGTAATAATAATAATAGTAGTAGTAATGAATAAGAGAGAGAGAGATGACCGATGCCCAGCCTATCCCCAAGCAATGATTGGCCCTTCCTGGACAACTTCCCGCAGTGTATTCACTGAACATGACGTTCTATGGTATGGAATAGCCCTCTGGCCAGGTCAGCTCAGCAGTCCTAGCTGTGCTCCCTCTCAGCTTCTTGTGCCCCTGCACACATGGAAAAGCATGGGAAACTGAAAAGTCCTTGATAAAGAGTAAGCACTGCTCAGCAGGAACTGAAACATCAGTGTATTATCAACATTATTCTCATCCTAAATTCAAAACCCAGCATTGTACTGTGTCCATTTCTACTAAATGTCTCAATTTCTACTAAACGAACAGTCCCATGTGATGCAGCAGCTTTGTCTCAAATAGTTAAAACTAATTTTAAAAATTATGTTATCTTCCCTCAAATAGCTTCTATTTCTCACCTACTCCCTTCTAAATATATATTTTTATTGTTTTCTTTGTATATGAACTTTCCCAACTCATGGAGATATTGGAATATGAACCTGCAATTGTATTAATGAATACAATTCACTCTCTACACTGGATAATGAGCATTATACTGACTATAATTAAATACCCATTTACTGTCACTGTTAATGTTTCTTAATTTTCTTCTCTGCTTCAGACCTTAAGAGAAAAATGGCTTGTGCTTACTTGCAGTTGCCAAATTTAAGAAATCAGAAGACAAATTTAAAGCCAGGGGTTTTCTTAAATATCCTCATAACACTAGTGAAAATGAAGACCTGTACAGCTTGAAGTGCAATGGCATAAGCACAAGAAGTGGCGACATGGAAGAGGACATTTGTGATATCATTATATCAACGGTATATGAAATGTGGTTATCATCTTTTCAACATTGACTAATTTAAGCTACTTCCAGGCCAGTTTTGAACTGCTGTATCAGAGTTTTATGGATAAAACCTCCTTATCAGATAAGTGTATTCCTAATCTTGCAAAGTCACCAAATGCCTGGAAGGATGACAGCTAATATATCTTTCTTTCTCTTCTTTTTACTTTTTTAGAATCGAATTTGTAACAGCTGAAATCTGTTTAAGAAATGAGATAATAGAAAACAGCAGAATAATAGCTTTCAATTTCAATATAAACATCCAGTTAAAATAGTAATTAAAAGTGGGGAATATGGGGAAAAAATACACAAAAATCTGACGTGATGAGAAAGAAGACCTAATACATAGGAAGAAAGTAGGTTTTAAACCCTAGAAGGAGAGTAAATAAAAGCAACACAAGAATTTCTTCCCACTGAAGCAAAATGTAAGTCAAGAGAACTGCAGGTAACTTCATACATGTTCAAAAGCTTGGAGCTGAAGAACAATTTATTTGTCTTCAGGTAAGGGAAGTTAAGTCAGACAGACAATACAAATGCGAGTAAAATAATCTCACTGTTTTCTCATCTTTGATCTATCACTGACAAAGTCTGCTTCATAACTTCACCTTTGGTGATGAGCCAAGTTATACATTTGATCCAAAGAATCACAATTTTCAAGTCATAGAATCATTAAATGCATAAAAGACCTCCAAGATCATCAAGGTAACCTTTGACTGTATACCACGATGCCAACTAAACCATAGCATTAAGTGCCATGTCCAGCTTTTTCTTGAACACTTCCAAGGGTGGTGACTCCACCAATTTCTGAGCAGCTTCTTCCAATGCTTAACCGCACTTTCTGTGAAGAAGTTTTTCTTCATATCCAGTCCAAACCCTCCCTGGTGCAACATGAGACCATTTGCTCTCACCCTGTCACTGGTTGCCTGGGAGAAGAGACCGACCCCACATGCCTACAAGCTCCTTTCAGGGAGTTATAGAGAGTGATAAGGTCCCTCCGAATCTCCTGTTCTCCAGGCTAAACAACCCCAGCTCCCTCAGCTGTTCCTCATATGACTTACTCACTAGACCAACTCTAGATGTGACAACTAGTCTGGTGAAAATAACAATGATGACAGAAGAGAGAAAATAAAAGGACCCACACCTGCCGAATGTAAACAAAAATCTCTGAGAAGCCCGTTCCACTATGCAACTATTTATTTTGATCCTCTGACGTGTAGACAGAGAGCAGTGATGGAGAAACTTTGAGCAGCACACTCGAGCAAGAATTATTGTGAACTCCTCACAATTGCATGGACACAGCTTCATTAACAGGTATAGCCTTGAGACCCAAGTACTACAGAATTCTGCAAGACTGTGCTTTACACTAGGCTATGCCTGATCCATAGATGAGACTATGTCCATCATTTTTAGGAGGATTTTTCTTGCTTAAATATGAAACCATGTAGTGAATACATTGCACCAACCATCACATCTCTGTGGAAGCTGTCAGTAACAACCCTGATAGACTTTTAGATTTAAGTCTTCTCTGAACTCTGTTGCCCCTCAAGGTCTGCTGCTCCTGAAGGCTTTGCCGTCCTCTTGGCAGATGTTTTCAAGGACTGATGTACACCGACAGTGTCCTTTTAGGCTGTCATGGCTATTAGGAGATCAGCTTCTAGCAGAGATAATATGAACAGCTCACATGTTTAGATGAACTTCTGTCACCCTCTGCCACAGCCAAAGACTTAGGCAGAATTTCTATGCTTCCTCAGCTGAACTTAGCAGCAACCAGTTTTGAGACAGTGTGAAAGGAAAGGAATTTTAGACTTGTCTTTCAGAAATAATACAAATACTTCCCCCTTGGCTCTCCAGAACTTAAATATATACTTATTTTTTTCTTAGGTTGCTGCACAGACCTTAGATGAATTATGGTGGGGGAGTAGACAACTATTTAGGTTGTACTGGGCTACTCATTGAATTGGGATGGAAATTGAAGTCTATTCCAAAAATCTTTCATAGTTCTAGTAACTTGGCAAAAATAAAAAGCATGATGGCTTCATTAAACATTAAATTTGAGTGACCCATGGTCTTAAACCAAATTGGGGGGTTTCTGGAATGATTATTTTAGGTTATTTTAGGAATTGTTTTTTATTATTATACTGAAAATAATGTTTTATTATTCTAGTTATACTTTCTTGGATTAGTATTGTGTTTAAGTGGCAAGCTTTTAGTAGTGGGAGTGAGCTGCAAGTGTTACTTCTGTGAGAAGGCACCAGAAGTTGCCCCCATGTTGGACAGACTTAGTTCCATCTGGCCCCGAGATAGATGAGAAGAAAGGAGGTGGTGGAGGTGTGGTGTTTTTATTTGTTCATATTTCTTATTATTCTACTTTGTTATTAATTGGCAAAAATTAATTTAATATTCCCCATGTCAATTCTGCTTTGCCTGTAATGGTGATTACTGAGTGATCTCCTTGTCCTTGTCTCAACAGATAAGTTTTCATCATATTTTCTACCCCTGTCCTCTTGATGGAGGGAGACTAGATGGGTACGGTACAACAGGACAAAGGCAACAATCAACCACTTCAACAAAGGACTTCTTAAAACAAGATCAAGTTAATAGAAAAAGTTATTCATTTTAATATGAGAATATCAGTGCCAGATAAAAGTCAGATTCCTAAGAAGTTTGATACAAACCAAGCAACCCAGATATTAAACTTGTCAGGTGATCCCTGTGATGTGTGAAAGGACTCAGGGGTAGCTACTAACTCACATCCCAAGTACCAGGAAAAGCAGCAACATATCACCTTATAATGGAGATTTGGTCATCTCAACAATGTTATTTAAGAGATCACTGAAGAATCTAGAACACAGTTGTCTGCAAACTGTTACATGAGAGAATGGAGGAAAGGATGGAAAAACATATTTTAGCTGAGTGATAAATTTAGGATCAGCTGAATCCATATCCTAGAGTAGAAATCTCCCTACAGGAAAGTAAGGGAAGAATTAGGCTCTTGTGCACACTGGACTTGACACACGAAAAAATGTTTTGAGTGGAAAAAAAAGAACACAAATTTTTGCTTTGTTGTATATATGTTCCTGAAGAGGTGAACTCTAGATGAACTTCCTACAGTATTGGAGTTCTGTCAGTGCTTATATATTGGAAAGGTATCTGCGGGATGGGGGGATGGAAATCAGTGCTGGATGACTTGGACTGATGGGACATGAGGTTATGAGATCATGAAATAGCAACAAAGATATTACTAGTGAGGTTTTACAGTGCATAAGGCAAGATATACTGGGACTATCACAGTACTGTCTCCCTAAATGTGCTTTCTTATCCTATCCCTTGTGACAGTCCTGATACTCATGCGATTCTATACAAGGAAATTTCAGAAGCTAATTCAAGATTTCCCCTTTTGGGGATTTGATCTTTTGGTCATGTCTTTCTGAAACAGCTCAAAGCTTGGTCGTACAAAGCTACTACCTGTAAAACCAGCAAAAACTAGAAAAGCTCCTGCTTTGGTGAATTTGTGCTGATGGATAACCATACCTCATACCTTGTGTTTCGCACAGATTACAGCAGTGAGAAAGTCTTTGCCACTACCTTTTTTTTCATACAAAGTAAGCTTAAATGACTCAACCACTCTGGACCTAGATACCATAATTTGGTGTCTGGGTGAAAACTGCTCATCATTAATGACACTGTGTGCTAGGATATTTTATAACAGAACTATGTCATAAGCAGGGTGAGATTTCTCCACAGTGCTGTCACTAATAGCTGTGACTTGCAGTGATATTTTCTAAACTCCTCAAGTGATATAGCTCCAATCCATTTAGAGACTTCATTTTTCATGAAGTCTAGCATCTTAGCACTTCAACAGGCCATAAAATATCTTTATGAAGTTTGGCAACAGTGTTATGCGCAAACTGAAATCTAGAGAGTTCCACTTTGTCAGATTCATTGATGTGGCAGATTTATGGATAGAAGGGATAAAAGGACAGCTGCTAGCTTCCTCTCCATATAATATTGTTTATTAAACATTATAAACACATGTGCATAAGGTCCCCTTAATAACCAGCTTTCACTGTTGTCTGACATGGAGGAAAAATTAAATCTATGTATATGCACTTCTCATCCCCACAAGAATATATCAATTAATTCCATATCTTCTTGCTCCTTTGTCAACATGACTAAAGGTGGCAATTTAGGCAGAATATACCTTTATAAATTCTAGCCCCTCCCAAAGTACTTGGTTTTCTTCATTGTCATCTTTAAAACCTTTAAATAAGCATCTCTGTGTTACAACTCACTATAGTCAGGAGATACGGAAGATATTGAATATATACAAAAAGTAACATAATCTGAAGCACATCAGCTCTCACCTTGTTTCTGTATTGCAAGGTCTTAATAAAATTGCTTTATTGATCTATACCACTGGCTTGCCTAATCCAGCAGCTAAGACTAGTTAATAGCAGAGGTTTCTGAAACAAACTAAAGTACATCATTATAGTAGACTACTCATATTTCCATCTAATTGAGTCATATCAAAATATACACTACCTGGACATACTTTCAGTATTCCCAAATGTGTGCCATGTCTTTAATCTGGAATACTTATTGATCTGATCAGACCAATATATTGTAAAGGAAAAAATCAGTTTAAAATAAATTGTTATATGCATGAAAATTATGGGTCTCCTTTTCTGTCCCTCACTTCTAAACAGAAAGTCACAGAATGGTTGAGTGTGGAAGAGACCTCTGGAGGTCATCTTGTTCAAGACCCTAATGTCAGTGAAAAAGGAGCGTTTTTTCCTCCCTATATGAGTTTTCTTTCTCTTTTATATCTTTTCCCTATATATTTAATTTCTCTTTATATTTATTTCCCTTTATATTTAATTTAACATCTCTCTTCTCTCCTATGAAGAGAGAAAACACTTAAAGAAAAATAACAATTTTTCTTACCCTGTCTTAGATAAACTGAAATATTTTCTCTAATAAAAATCATGACTTCATAACAATTTAAGACCAAAGACCTCTCTTGTTCCTCCTCTTGTGCAAGGAATAGACATATGTCTTACAACTGTTTCAGTAACCTCCATGCTGGCTATGAATTTTTAATAAAAAGGTGAGATTTTTCCAATAATGCCTTTCTATATCCCTTGATGATTTCTGCTTAATAGAATTTATCCTCCAAATATATTGAGCTTATTTGGGATCAATAAAATGAAGATAAAAACCTAAGAACCAGATTTCTTATTAATTTCTCTCCTCCCCCTCTAGCTGGCTAATCCTAGAAATGGGAAAAAACCAAAAATGCCCAAGGTCATAGTTATACTCATTCTGTGGAAATTAAGTCATTTGTTAATATCATTTTATTCCATTGGTTTCTCTCTACTCTGTAGTGCATAGCAATATTGAGAGCACTCAAGTTTTTTGTATTCCTTTAGAAGAATAAATATACCACATATATATATATGTGATTAAACTTGTGGCATGAATAAGACTACATACCTTTACAAAAATATTTTAGGTTTAGATTTTACTCCACAGTACTTTCTTGTTTAGTTTAAGAGCAGAATATAAAAGTGCAAAGGGCCTGGGAAAAATAATTAGTTCCTTACATCTATGGTCCAGACATTACCCAAAAGACAGGCAAGACAGATTTATGTTGAAATTTATCCTCTTGCTCATCACACTCAGACATCTGACTGTTCACTTTTTTTAGTTGGCGGGGGGGTTTTTTGGTTTTATTTTTTCTTTTTTGTCTGTGTGTGTACAAAAAAAGTTGGACCCATGATTTAGCAAACAATTTCCTAGAAATATTTTCCAGTAAGAGATTTTCTCAGTTATACTTGGTGAAGAGGAATATATTTCTTTTTAAATAAAAAGTATTATGATGTCAGGAAATTAATCATTTACTTGGAATGGGATAATTGATTTTCTTTATTTTGTCTGAATAATTTGCTAATTTTCTTTTTCATTAAGGGTCTGTGACAAAGCTAGGAGAAACTTTATCTTTCTGTATCCTGTTAGTACAGGTTATAACAATAAAAACAAATAGAGTTTTTATTTGAAAATTTGCCACAGGCATATGTTGCTCTGCCAGTGATTTTAGCTTCTCACTAGTTTAGCTTCTCACCAGTTACAGGTTTCAGTCTTCTGTAATTTACACACAACCTTATTAATCTGGTCTAGTTTAATAGACTTTAACATTTTCAAGGTTGCTTTTACCTCATTAATGAATATGAGTTCAGCGAGGTCAAGTCAAAGACCTAAGACCTAATAAGGACATTTATGTTTTTCTCATCATTTTTCATGGAAGAGGTGGGATTTTTTAAAATTAGTCCAAGGAAGCAAAAATACACCAGTGAATACAGCTATTTAGAATTGCTTTATTAGCACACTTGGAAAGTAAATCACTAATTCAAATATTCACCAGTTTCTATTCATTTGGAGGAAGAAATTATTAAACCAAACTCTTTGTAAGTTATATGTGTTCAAGACTCTCAAGGCAACAAGTAGAACAACAGTCATAACTGCTGGTTCTTCAGCCTATACTGTGTTTTATGATGATCGTCATGATTATTGGTTTAGTATTGCATTATAACTCTAAGCAAATACTTTAAGAACTAATTATGGAGATACAAGCTTCCTAAAATGTCTATTCTTGAAATACACATTCACATAGAAGATGGCTTGGTGGTTAAGGTACTAAAGTCTAGAGGAAAAAAAGCTGAACAGAAAAAGCAATCATTTCTAGTTCAACAGAATCCCATGATCAGAAAATGTGCAAACATGAATTGTCACAAGGATAAATATAGAAATCAATAGAGGCTACCAGTCAATACACAACAAAATATCGGTCACAGTTCCCTTCCTGACTCACTTTGAAATGTAAACATATCAAAGCATTGATGATGCCCTTCACAAGGATATTTAAGCAAGTATTGCATTTTTGGCAGTATAGAAGTAGGCCCATGCTCTGGGATAGCTTCCCTATGCCTGATCTGAAGGACTGCTTTGTCACTGCAGACACTGATTCTGGCAGGCAGCGATGCTGAGGGTCCCTGCCCTGGGAAAAATGCTCTGACCACATGCTGGCCTGCACAGTCTTGCACGCACACTATGACATTTGTGCTGTTGACATCAAAACTAATTCTTCACTGTCTGCAACCTCCTAGCAACTGACTCTGCCCAAAAGCCTGTGACTAATAGGTGAGTAGTTAAGTTCTGTTTTCCTAATGGATATGTGTTCAGGTTATGGCTTGATTGATCATGGTAGGACAGGGTGGGAGGGTTCATCCAAAACAATGGCCACTAACATCTCATTGGTTAAAATGTCATTAATCAGCAATATCTTGTACAAATGTCTAAGAATGATATCTAATTTCATCTACACTTTGTGGCCACAAAAGCATGCAGAATTTACAAAACTACACTCATGTCATACTTGATCAATTACCTCAGAACAAGTTATGAAGGTATAGTGTGGCACTTCCTAGAATAACTCAAAATAACGCTATTATAAAAAGAAAAAATCTATTATTTAGGTGTATTTGCTTATTTTATTGAACTGTGCAACTTAGAAACTACATTCAACTTCTCTAGAACAACCTGAAAATGTATTGCAGTGCAACGATGAGCAGCCTGGAGGCAGCAGTTTTGTGTACAGAACAGCATGGTTCTGTAAGCTTGTATTGTGACATAGGGAAAATTTGTTCCCATAGATCCAAAAAAGTCTGTTTCTGTATAAGGAAGACCCTGTAATACAGCTCATGTATGACCTCACTGAGAAGCACTTTTTCTCCTGCTGCAAAACCATGCCTGCAGGTCCAGAGGTTTGCCCTGTAGCTGCAGTACTTCAGCCAGCTTTTACAGCAGACAGAATATCTCCAATTTCCTTGTCAGACAGCTCTCAGAAGTCATGAAGTCCAAGTGGGTCCCAGGTAGAAGAAATAGATTTCTGCTAACAAATTCAACTCAATGTGTGGGTGGTTGTTATAAAAGCCTAACAAGAAGCTTATAGAACCAGAAAAGCCTCAAGTAGATGTGATAATATTCCCCAGTTATCATTTTACCTCCAAAAGGTGTTTGAATGAGTTGGTCTGAGATATGCAACTGTAAAGAAAATCTGGGATCATTTATAAGCACTAAATTGATCATTTATACCAATACAGACTAAGGCTATTTGAAGAGTTGTACCTTCTCTAAAAGAACATACTGCAAGTGGGGGCGAAAAAAGGTAGCAAAAAACTCAGAACCAGGGTTGTGTATGGGGACTTTAATATTTTGGATTGAAGAAAGTCTGCAATTAATTTTTAAAGCTCATATCTGCACAAGAGAAACACAAAAATTACACTGAACAAAGTGAAATATCAACAATGCTGAAAGTTCAGGGAAAGTCATTGTGCAAGTCAAAGAACTATTCATTTCAACAGCTTACAGTTTGATAGTCCAAGGTCATCTGACCTAAAATGAGAAATAGATATAGGTAGCTTTAAAAACAAGCAGGTAAATTATGAGATATTGGAAGAAATAACCTGCAGCTACAAGACCTTGGACTGTCAGCTCATTAGATTTCAAAGAGTCAGAGGCAGTCAGGATCAATAAGTGAGTGACAGACCAACGTGGAAAATTATTTGGATATTTCAGAAATGTGCTGGAGTTTCAATAGTGGTTTAAAGTCTTCAGATTACATTAAAAAAACCCAGATTCTAAAGCAGAACATGATTTTTAAAAATTATTCTGATATTTTGCCCTCCTCAATAAGTGACTGTACTACCTTCTTCCATTTCAAAGATCATTAACATAAATAGCTGTCTTTGGATAGATTGAAAATGGAATTTTATACTTAACCCTCAAGCACTGACAGAATTCACATCTAATGACTCAAGAGGACTGAAAGAAATTAATACCTTTGGTAGGGGAAGGTTTAGTTTGCCAGTAGAAGTAACTTCTTTAACTTTCTCAAGAACAATTAGCATTTAAAAAATCACATAATGAAATAGTCTTATAGATAATAATGTAGACAATTTGTTTAGACTTATGGTCGTGTTTTAATTTCCAGAAGCTTGAACTTCCTTACAGAGTTTTAGTTACTCCAGCAAGCCCATAGTGACACAAAATAGGCTTTTTCTTTCACTTTTTGAAATGTTGACATCTAAATACAGGATAACAAAGTTAACACACAGTAAACATAACAGACTAATAAAGAACTTTCAGTCTTAAGCCCCTTATGCTAAAGCAGATACAACTGCCTCATAGTGGGGGCTAGATTGCTTCAGTACAGCAGCTTATGCTTCACAAAAGTTTATCAAAAATCATAAAACCTTGCAGCAACTAAAATTATGTAGTTAACTGAATAAATGTAAGGCAAAGAAGTGTATCTTACTATGAATATATATGTAGGCTGTTATACACAAAATTTAAGATGTGAGTTTGGCACACTTTTCCAGGAATGAATAGCTTTTAGTTTAATAAGACTTCTGCCAGAGATGTCTCTTATCTAGGGTACGGAGGTTTCAATCCTCAGTTAAAACTTCATAAACCCTGTTAAAATTCATTCTGCAGAATGATGAAGGATGACCATTATCTTGACAGGACCTTGCCACTTTCTCCTGCTTGCCTCCAGAAGTAATTGTGAAATGCAAGTCTCACAAAAGGCAACATGTATCTGATTTTCCGTATAAACCTGAGCAGTAGCCTTCAGAGGTGATTTCACTGTCTATACCCAAGACTGCAGGAACAGGCATGTGGTAATCAAGGTTATCTTGGAAAAAAATATACAGGAAAAATCTATTCTTCTGTACTTAGTTTTAACTTGCTAATGAATAACATATGCTATTCCATTTTGTACAACGTTGATCTGTTAAACCTCCATTGCATTGCACATATTTGCATACTCACATCTACCATAAAATTTCCTGTTGATATATCTGCCAGTTAAAATCATCAAAGCTGCCAGTGGCTTGAACACAATTCATTAATGTCATTGTTCTACCAAACAACTATAAGGAAATCAGATGCTTTGAGGTGACATGGCAATGCCAGTTAACATGGCAGCACCACAGTTTCTTATGAACAACATGATGTAGTGTAATACAAGAAGACAGAAAACACAAATGATAAAAAACCAATTACTGGCTGATAAAAATACGTAAATATTCTCTTCGTGCTGACAGTCCATAAAGCTGCCTTATAGCTAACTGCAAGATGAAAATTAGGTCTCAGACATTTGATACATGGCAAAGTTTCTCAAAATCTTCTGATCTGAGCCCTGTAATGATCCCCCCAAGGCTGCAGGCTTTTTACCTGACAGATCATTGTTTTATAGTTCAATACATTTTCTTCCAACAAAGCAGTGCATAAACAAGTGCTTTAGCAATTAAACAAATGTTGCAGGGGCATGTAATGGTACCCATACCTCATTTCTATGAGCTTGGTTATCTATATAATAGAGTTAATTGCTCCCACAGTGAGGGACAGCATGGACTTCTGCCAACCCTATTTAGAGGAGCCTTCTACTGTGTGTGACCAGCATGAAAAGCAAACAAATCCGCTGTGCACCTACAGAAACTCTCGGAACTGCTCTGTCCCCTAGAAAGGGTGAAATAACAACAGTGGCACATCTGGCCCCTCACAACAGGTGGAGAGAGTAATTAAGTTTATGAACGGCAGGGCCCTCTGAGTAAAATCTATGGCTTTTGTGACAAATGCATTGGACTAAGAAGCCCTCTTAAGCTCCTGCAGACATTTTTCTTTTCTGCTGTGAAGCGGAAACTAGCTGTAAACAGCTGAACAACTCAAAAAGACAGTACACATGGATAAGGGAAGCTCAGTCTGGAATCCTGAATAAACCAAAACTCCTTGAGCAAAAAACATACTGAGTTTAGAAGCTTCATTGACTAGCTAAGAGAGTTATAACACCAGTTAGAAACCAGACTTGGTTAGTCCAGAAATCCTTCCGTTTTGGTGTTTCTAAGCTGTCAAACTCAGCAGAAATTGTTTTGAAAATAAGCTAAGAAAATTAAAAAAAATAAATCTAATAATCTAAGATAAATTTCAAGAAAAAAGGAACTGAAAAAAGTATCAGGTACCTCTGTTGTACAGCATCAGGCAGTGGGAACCCTCTTTAGATCTATGTGGGAATTTCTAAGGAATTTCATCAGGTTTATAAAGAAAATGAGGGTGTTTTTAGTACTCAAACAAAGAGGGTTACTTGAATTAGAAGTACCATGAACATTTTCTATTGTTCCTGTGGAAAAAAATATAATTATTGCTAAGATATGAAATCCTGTTAACCATATACTTCAGGAAATTGGGAAAATTAACATTTAAACCCAATTACGGCATATTGGAGTACAAGTTCTTAGATTTAAATGCTTCAGTAACAGAATATAAAGAAGGCTGTAGAAAAAAAAGAGGAGTGTCTAAATAGATGAATGAATAGCAATATTAAATTGCTTGACTAGAAACAGTTAGTGAACAGGCAGTTATAAAGGCATTTATCTTTAGCTTAAGTTTATATTAGATGATAGAGAGCTGACAATATAAAACATCAGTGATTTCTCGAGTTTCAGTGAGAAAACAGCAGTAGTTTTTGCAATGGCAATTTTCTCTTCTGCCTTACTCTGGGAAGTGTTACAGTGCATTTTTTTTTACTTCTCAGAAAGCTTGCTCAGAAGCTGCCAGCCACTAACTACCATTTGACAGTGAAAAAGCAGCCACAGGCTTCCAGACAAATAGAAACTAGACTGATGAACATAAATTAAAAGATACAAGCAATATATAAATGTCTGTTTATATGTGAATACATGCATTTCTTTCTGCAAATATATACACATACAAACATTTCAGAGAGTATGTTAACATGCTGTTCCCTAATCTGGGCATATAAAATAAAAGAAATAATTTGAGGTTGACATTTTCTGTTCTGAGCTTGTACCATGTAGATAAGCCTGTTGATTCAAATGAGTGTGGCTTGAGTGTCTCAGTGAAAGCTGGAGGGCTGCACTAGTGCAGTAGTGTGATGCTTACATAAAACATTTTTTCATTACACCAATCAACTTTTATTACCGAACAAAATCAGTTCAGTTGCAAACAGCATTTAGTGTGTCAGCAAAATAATTTCTGTTCAGCCTTTAAGTTTTTCAAAGAAAGGGCAGTCAACTTCTTTCTTGCCAGCAAATCAAAATGAAAAACCATTACAATTTTGTAGCAGTTTCAAAGGCAAACTGCCGTAAAAGATTTTAAGCAAAGTTCGTGAAATCTGTTTTTGTGTTGTTAAAATAGGCTAATATAATTTGAGATGTATGAGCTTAGCAAACAGCAGTATTCTCTTAGACTGTAGAACACTGAGGACTCCAAAAGCAGTGGTGTAGCAAGTCTACCAAAACTGCTAGGTACAAAAATGGTTAATTCTAAAGATTGTTATGTGATAACAAAATGAAAACTCTTGCTCCCTATTTCTAGTAGCAATGGATCATCACGAATTAAAAGTAACCTCTTATAACTGGTAACAGCCTAAAATTTGTAGGAAGGAGAACAGCAGAGAGAAGGTTTGTGAACCTCTTCATTAGTGTCACTCTGCTATGGACTGGAAAAAGGGATAGCAGTGCTCTGCAAACTGCTGAGAAGCAGCATAGGGAACACACAGGCCATATGCCAAAATGCAACTCAGCACAGGATTACTGCATAATGTGCACTAAAGCATGGTGCAGAGAAGCCCAGTGGTGATAGGAGAGGAAGAGGCTCTGGGGAGCCATCCCTTCTTGTACAGTGATAGTCACTCACACCCAGAACAGCACAGCAGCCTTAGGACCATATCCAACCAAATTAAAGGATGACTTCTATCGCTAGAAATTATCCGTAGAACTTGGGCATGGTGTTGTGCTGAGGAAAAAACACTCCTTAACCAGGGAAGTCTGTCAGCTGATGTTGCTCAACCCTGCACTCCACTGCAGGATGTTCACTTATGATTTTTCCAATTGGCTTTATTTGAGCTTTCCTCTATCAACAGAAAGCTACTGCACCAATGGCTAATGCAGTTCCTCAATATAGAAAAAAGAAATTTTCAGGCAGAATGACTCTGTGTACAACACTAAGACAGCAGTTTGTACTGCATCCAGTTTTAAACCTGAAAAATGAAAAAATTGAAAGAGATTAGCATTAACTTGCCATGCAAAAGAACTTGCCTTTGACCTGAAAAAAATACAAGTTATATAAATATGGTACAAAGTAGAACATGAAAAGTGCTGTGTGAAACTAGAATATACAACTTTTCTTATGTCTAAGAAACAGCCATGAAAGTCCTGAGTAGGAGCTGGACTCCCAGCTGAACACTTGATAAACATTTAATCAATGATGGTTAAAGGATGTGGAAAACTCTCCATTGTTAGATGTATTGTTTCCTGTAAATTGATCTAGGATACCTTTTAATCAGAGCTTACTCAGCTGTATAGAGGGATGACTGAGGAAGTAATTCTGTGAGCTGTTATATAGGGCTGCACCAGAAACATTAATAGTCCCTCTGACATTCAGGTCCATGAATTTCTGGAATAGATCTTAAAATGTGAGAGTGGCATGCTCGTTTTTCTTTTCCATTGAGAAAGGTTGTCCTGGCCATGAAATCCACATAGTTTTGCTGCACCAGGAGCAGGGTTTATAATCCTCACAGGGGAGGTAATGTTGGTAACAAGAATTGAAAGCACTGCATGGGATGAGATATGGCTGAAGAGACAAGGCTCAGAAGAATGCAGGCTGACAGAAAGGAGCCAAGAGGAAAAATAGGATTTGATGAGGCTGATGTGGCACAAGGGAAACATAAGCAGCCAGGAAAGCCTTGTGGACCAAATGAAATTAATGTCACCAAGCTAGCCTAGGTACATAGCTCTGAGCATGTTGTATGGGGTCCAAAAGATAAAATGAAAAGAATGGGGGAATAGGAAAATCATCCTTTGCATGAGTAGAATACTTTCAGAAGTAAAATCACATGCAGAAAAAATAATAAGAACAAAGAAAATCTGACTATTGTTAGGCAGATTCACATGATGCACAATACAGATGAGGAAATTTCTGTCTCTGGACCACTGCAGTTATTCTCTAAGGCAGTTAAACATTCAGTATCACTTGTGTGTTTCTCCAAAGAGGTAGCCTGTGCACAGGAAGGGATTTGAATAATTTACAGTAGAAAGTCATTAATCCGACCACTCCAGAACCTTATCAAAGTACAGATTAATGAGAGGTCATATAACTTCAATGTGCTACTGCTAGCACAAACCATCACTCAGGCATTGAACTATTGTACTTCCTTACTGAGCATGAGCACTTTAAAGAAAATAACAACTTTGCGTGGCTGTGTGGCAAAACAAGCTTTTTAGTAGAGATCACAGTGACTTAACTTTTGGGCTAATCTAATTTAGATTAATTAGATGTGGGATATTTATGTTCCACCGTAAGAAAGTTAAGAAGCAGCATTAAATAAATAGTCAAATAGATGAATCTGACAACACTGTCCTCAATGATGTCCTGCCTTTTAAGGATTCTCTGTTTCACAGAGTAAAGGATCAAAAGTATGACTTGCATTTCTCCAAAGTTAGTGGTAACACCTTGATTTAAGAGAATTTTCTCCCTTCTCTCAAGCTGCCTTGCATGGCAGAGATTTCCTACGACCACTGCAGCAGAGGAGAGTTTCGTGCATAGCACAGCACCAGCACATGTAGCTGAACTGGGGTTACTGTCAGTTCATGGGCAGTAAGTGGCTGTTTCATAACACTGACTCCATCTCTGCCTCTTAGCAAGTAAAGCGTCAGCCAGCACTTGCAGACTGTGCTGCCTGGCAGGAAACAACGTGATTTTAATGGACTTCATTAATGCTAACAACTCCACCTGTAACAGCACTGTAAATTCTACTGACTGCACAACTGTACTCTCTGACTAAAGTCTATATAATACTATATATAGCAATATGCAATCAGCAAAATCATCACTGATGTGTTTACTCAGCCAGTGGAAGAACAGAAACTGAGATTCAGTGAACTGACAACCTACAGCATGTGTAGTGTCTGAACTGACTCTTAGTATGTGCTCTAGCTGCCCAGATGAAAGAAGATAATCAGCATTTAAAAGAGTTTGCTTTGCTGTGCTGAGCTAATATTGACTACTGGACTGCAGACACGCAGTGAAAACAGCCACATGGAAACAGCTACTCTTCCATTTCGGCTTTGTCAGTGGGGTGTCACTGCACAAAAGTGAGTAAGGAGACAAAGTGCAGACAACATACTTTCGTGCAGCATCCAAATAATGCTGGCCTGCCCAGCCTGCTACCAGAACAAGTCAGTATTCCTCTTTAGATGAGCAGAATAATATTAGTAATATTAATATTTTTATTGATAATTATTAATAATATTAATTTTGCTGAAACATCATCTGTTCTAGATGATTGAAACTAAAGCTCATCCTAGTGGCATCTTTGACCACAACTTTGAAGCAAAACATTAAGAATTGTATTTGAGGAGGTACGCAAAATTTTAGAGAATAATGATGATTAATAACAAGATGACAGGGTTAACTAAAAAGGGAAACTTTGAAGCTTGTAAAACCGAAAATGTTCTGTTAACTCAGAAGTGGATTAGAGTGTTCAAAGTGCTTTAGGACTCGACACCATGTAAAGGCTGATTTATACTCCAGGCATCATAATGCCTACCTACTTCAGAATGACAAATAGCACCGTGCTGAGATCTCAATGGCAGCCCCAGAGCACTAACGGCAAATGTCTTCCATCTTAATAGCTGAGCCTCTGCAATTCTCCTCACTTAAAATTCTGAGCATTTAACTCTTCTCGTTGCATCTAAATCCAGATACAAAAACCTTCAAATCAAACTATTTACTTCAAGTGAAATCTACCCTGAATAATTCATAAGCAGCAAGGAGGCTGGAAGTGAGTGAGCTGAAGAGTGTGTTAATGAAGTCTAGAGTTTAAAATATAATGGTATAAAAGCTATTACGGATCTTTTCTAACCTTATAAAAAAGAATATTGGTCTCTGTAACAATGAAAGATCTCAATGAAGAGGAAAAGAAACACAGTTCAGGTGTCTTGTCAGTGACTGATGTTGCTAACAGAATCACACAGATTACTGCAGAGAAAGGGCTGCTGTTTGAAGCAATTCCTGATGAAGGGGCTGAAGTGTTCAGATTGATTCTTAATCATCCTGCCCCTGTAAAGGAGTATTGATCCTGAAAATAGATATAATAAGCTGCAATTCAATTAGAATAAAGTATGAAAGTCAAGGAAATGCACAGAAACACACGACTACTGTTATTATGACACTTACCTAATAAGAATTTTTGACTCTTAAGGACCAGGCAAAAAAAATCACTTGTTATGTCATTTCACTGTGAGGATCAAGGTTTTGTATTTTCCTGTTTCAGCAAATCCTCTTTATAGGATAGATACTACTAAAATGCATGGTTGATTTGTCTGGGATATCGGTGACAAGCCAGCACTGTCATCAAATACAATCTGCCTTCTAAGCCAATTGCTGGCTTATTTTGAATTTAGTTGTTCTTAACCACTTATCCACAAATGTGAATAGGAGAGAGAGAGAGATGTTGTGAACTATAAAAACAGCAATAACCTTACCTTTCAGAAATTCAGGGAAATTGGTTTGTTCAACCAAAGTTCTTCTGCATTGCTGGTAAATAATGAGTTCATTCTTTTGTGTTACTGGTTAGCAACATAGGTGCACAGGAAATCTGATTACTTTAAACTAATGGGAGTAAGCTGTTAATTTTTTTTTTTTAATGTAGGATCACATACCTCAGATGGTCTTTGCAGCTTTATTCTTTTTCTACAAAATGGAAAAATAGCACTCTTTCATAAACTTGACTACTGAGTAAAAATACAGTCCTACCTCAATAATGAGTATAAATCTTGTTTTTGGAGAGTAGTGCATCTGTTATAAAAGTCTCTCAGAAACAGATATTTTCCTAAACAACCCTAGTGAAGGTGTAGATGTATAGTACTGTGTACTATAAAGGTAAACTGGAAAAGTTTTTGAAGTATTTATTATCTGAGTCTGACTCAACTGTAGTAGGCAAATTAGTTAACACTTTTGTATACATTTAGAGGATTAATGTATGCAAACTATTCACTGACTAGTGTATTTTGAAGCTGAAGTACATGAAGAAGATTGCTTAATTACGGTGAAAAGGGGATGGGTTTCTGCCTAAGACATCTCAGTCTTGGGATATGTAAATTAAGCTTTCAGGTCCAAGATTTTCACAAGAAAAGTCTTTTAAATTTTTAAGGTCTTATTTTCTCACTTGTATATATTTTTCAGAATCCTGAAATAATTCTTTCTATACACCTGTTAACACAGACTACAGACGGATGTGAGAAAAATTCATATAGCTCTCAATGTAAAAAATACTGTTCAGTTACAAACATGTTAAGCACAGAAAGACTATGAAATTATGCATGATCAGATACAAAAACCAATTATTTTGCAAAATATGCCTTTCTAACATCAAGGTTATCTTTTGTAATAAATCTTAATAGAGCTATCTCAGAATAAACATATTTATTTTAAGTGAACTTTTATCCCCTACTTTTGAGACATTTGGGTAGAATTACAATTACATACACAAAATTGAAATATACCTCTGCTCCCTCTGCTTAGATGGTAGAAATTAGCTGGCAGCGCTAGGAGCAAACACCAAGAGGGGTACTCTTTCTCAGGACTCCAGTGTAGAAAAGGTAGTTGAATTCGTCTTGACTGACTACATAATGGGGATGCACCAAAAACGCATCTGTCCCCATGCCTGTCAAAATCTGCAAGTGCCATGCCTTTATATGCCAAGATAGACAACTCACTTGTTTAGAGAGTAAGGCCCAAAAAACCTCCTCATTTACTTACAGCAAAGGCTTCATCCATGTTGTTGTTAAGTCAAGAAAAATGAACACCAATGCTGATGCCAAGAAGTTTCACTTAAGGATCTGGTCTACGCTTTGAGACCTATCAAATGGAGAACTAAATGTAGTTCTATGAAGTGGAAATAAGTTGGATAGCTGAGGAAGGACTGCTTCTCAAGTTTGTTTATTCTACTACCCTGAAGGGGTCACCATCTCCACCCTCCATAATTAACCCACAAAATGAAGGGATTCCTAGCAGCAACCAAATCCAATGTAGAAGATGATCCCAAATACCATAAAGAGTGCAGAGAATGAATGATATCATCCTTGATTTTGTATAGGAGAAAGGGGAGGAAAAAGAAACCCTGACTAACTTCTGATAATTCTGACTTCTAATTTGACAGCCTCACGTCTTCTCCTCCAACACACACCACTTTTTTCCTTTTAAATAAAAATGCAGTCACTAAAGTTATCCACTCTGTGCTGGCAAATTCTATCTCATATGATAGGCTGGCCAAGGGATGCATTTGTGAATCCACCTTCCATTCCAGTAGGACATGCCCACTAATGTATCCTTTATAAGGCACTTCAGAGAATGGTTTGCTTACTGTTCCTTTTCACTCCTTCCTGTCCAGTTTGTGATAAGGAAAGTCTCTCACATACTAGACTGAACCCTTGCAGAGGGAGACTCCTGCCATGTCTGGCTCTGGGCAGAGGCGCAAGCATAGCTCACAAAACAGATGTGCTTTAAGGGCCAGGTGCAAAAAGTTATCTAAAAAGACTCTGTTCAAAACTCTGCGAAACCACATAACATGTCTTCAGAGGACAACCAGAACAAGCCTAGGTGAACAAAAGGAGAAAAATGGTGCCATCTACCCTCCACTAATAGGTCTTTTTCTCCTGAGAAATTGCAGCACAAACAAAACCCCAAGAAAAAATATTTCCTACCACCATCTGTATATATCTTGCAGTTTTGCTATGTAACTCTTACTAAAGAAAATTTCAAAACTTTTCTTAACCATGTATTATCAAAGTAGGAGCCTTTCCCTATGAAAATTAAATAATACTTCTTACAGTTAACTTTCACAGGTTACTGGTTTTTTATCATATTTCTTTTGCAGGACATAGCAGCAATAAAAATTGCTTGATGGTCACAGCCCACCTTCACTGGTAATGTTCTAAGTGATCATCAAAATGTATTTCAAGATTTGATTTCTGCATCTCCAGTCCCTGTCATTAAACAAATGAAGAAAATGGCTGAGAAATAACTTTAGAAAATTTCAATTAAATCACTGTCAGAAAAGAACTGATAATCTTAGATGGTCTATGCAATAGGTACAAAATCCCCGCTCCCCCCCAAATTATTGCACACCTTTCACCTCAGTAGCATAAATAACAGTTACCCTTTTGTGGATATCTAGTTTATCAGTCTGTTTTACTAGGAATCAGTGTGAATAAGCAAGGAGAGAGTTTTACCAATTTTACACCCTTTGTTTATGGAAACTTGTTCTCAAACTGCTCTTCCACATGGTGACACTTTTGCAGCTGCAGCCATACTTTAAGCAAACTACAGAAGGCATCTGCTGAGCTTCACAGGAATATGCAAGGAACAGTATGGCACGATAACACTAGCTGTGTGCCAAGTCACTGGCACAGACTGCCTTAATGGCTAGAAAAATCAAGAAAGCATGCAAAAATCCTATTCCAGGTTCAATAAGGCAAAGCAAACATCACCACCTGAAAGGATTAGAATACCAAATGAAATTACCTTAGAAACAAAGACCGCTTTCAAGCGGATAACAGTATAATCCCTTTATGAAAATGCTTCTCAACAAAGTACTTTCTCCTTGTGAAACATTCCTCCTTTCCCCCCAATGCTTCACATGAATAACTCATATGTTGTAAAACCCTTCAGGGCAGAAATCTTCTATCTATACATATAGGTAAGTAATACAAAGCAAGAGATGTTAATTTATTTGCTCTGATTTCCTGTAAATCTGTGAGGATTTAAAATAGAGCAAGGCTTGAACTCCCACTCTCTTGATCTCAGGGCTGCCATCGTGAAACAAATTCCAGTAGTGACAATGATATTATAACCCTACATTCAAGTTTAATAATGATTTTACTAAACTTTATTTCTAGGCTTTCTAAAAATTCTTTCATCTTTTACTGATATACAGTAAAACAAAATGCTTAAATATTACAGTTACTGTGTATTTCTTGCTTTAGAAGATTTAAATGTAAAAGATATATATGTATGTAAAAGTTTAGTCTCATCAGCTGTCATTTTAGAAGGTCCAGAACAACTATTTTTCCTGTTGTGTATTGGGAAAACTGTGATTCACTCTGAAACCACAGATTTTGTGATAGAAACTGGTGATTCTCTGAACTGGTAATTCTGATGTAAGTCTGTATGTGCATTTTACTTTCTTAGATTTTATTAGTCACTAAGAACTGAAATAAATTATGTATGATTCATGCAATAACTCTTAAATTCAGTGTCACTGAAAGTCTGAGTTTACAGATGTTGCCAATTGTATCATTTTCAGGGTTATCTGCCTCGGGAATGCATTCTATTACTTTATGGGATTTGGCAAATTGAAAGGTTTAGATAATGGTGAAATAGAAAACCTTTATAATCATGGAAATAGTGTTTTTAGAAGATGCTGTGAACATTGCTCCTGTTTAGATGTTTACCTAATACGTCTTCCATAACAGCTTTATAGCTAAGTTGTGTAAAGAAAAGTTAGATAATTTTTGTTTTACGCATTATTTGATGCTATTGGAAACTAGACTAACATATCAAGCTTAAAAGAAAGAAGAGTCCAAGTATTTGGAAAGTCTATATTTCATTGATCCTGCTGCTTAGTTATATTTTGGATCAGAACCAAAAAGACCCCAAAACCATCCGTTTTTCAGTCCATTTACAACAAAATATTTCAAGATTTTTTTTTTTATCCCTTGTAATTATTTTTTTTGCCTTTTAAGTTTCAAATGTATCCTAATTTTTTAAACGGTGTTCCTTGGTGTTTGATAGTCTGTTAATCAACCTGGGTGACATGGAAATTTAGGAAGTTTCCTACATGGTGATCAGTGTCCATGATTTTTGTAGAAAATAGTGTTCAGTGGGAGTGGAGGAGTTAGGATGAAATGCTGTACAGGCAAGACATAAAAAATAGAGAATACATTATATTGCCCAATCAAAATATCAGTATTGTAATCACAATTATAGTGTTATAGTTGTGTGAAGAAGACTTTTACATCCATTTTTATTTTTGCCATCTTTTGTTTGCTTACTTAATGTTCTTTCAAGTCTTTTACCTCATATTTCAAATTATAACTTAAATGTGTTCCATCTAGAACTGCCAATAGTGAGTTCAATAACCTCTATGTAAAGCTTTAAATCAATATCAGGGATTTCTTTCTTAATTCCGAAGTTTAAATAGTGTAAATAGTTTTAATATTCAATATTAAGTGATAATTATTACTGTATTACATATGAAACAAATAAACTCCAAAGCTTAATAGTTTGAATAAAAATCTGCTATTTTAAGTAAACATCATCTTTCCCTCTTGTATACAAAAGACGTACGTATTTTGTAAGGCCAAATGGCTCCTGTGCTTGCTTTCTATTTTCAAACACAGTGAATTGCAACCACACATTATCAAATGAGGACATCCATGTAGTAAGAATTTTATAATACTAATCAGAATTTTTTGCCTAGTAAATATCAGCATTTATTAAAATCTAATCCATGATATTTCGTTGGGAAGAGTGAACATTTTCAAGGCTATTATACGCTATCAGTTTTTCTAGCTTCAGAATTATTTGAAGAGTGCTTTAGCATTGGGGTTTTTTTGTTTTGTTTTTGTTTTTACTTCCTATTCCTCTTCTCACAGGTTTTCTATTTTATTGTTTATTTGAAAGTAGCTGTCCTCACACTGGTTGCCTAAATATATTGCAGACCTTTCTACGCCTCTGGCAAGAACACTGACAAGTAATGAGGATAACACATTCTCCACTTTCAGCCATAAGGAAGCTCAGAGACAATCAATGACAAGCCATGGTTTGCAGTTAGATCCTATCTGCTTTTCTGGAAAGGAAAACTGGGGATGCAAATAGCATTTGCAGAGTAAGATTTCACTTTCTGGAGAAGGATGAGAGAATAGTTGTTGAAAAGAGTAAAATCAACATTAGAGAAGAGAAGCCAGTGGATTGCAAGAAATTAAAGTTGTGATTTGGGTTATTGGCAGTGTCACGGGAAAAAACTGAATGATTTTTCACCTGAGCACAGGGGCTGACTGATGTACCTGCAGAAGATAGAAGGTATTTGCTTTAAGAAAAAAAATTCCAGCTACTTTTTGTTTTACCAGTGCTGCAGCTATGAATTTTGTGTTCTTCTAGGCAGATCCTATACTCCTAAAAGGGCACAGCTCGACCTTGGGAGACTTATTTTAAAAGAGAGTAAGAAACTTGTCAGAAAAGGCATGTTAATATACTGCTTGTAGTTCCAAAGATGAAAATGTCAAAGAATTTGTTTCACTGGCCTCTTTTTTCTATACCAACTAAAGAAATTAGAATATTCACCTTCTGAATCAGAAAGATACTTCCCATCAAATTCAATAGTATCAGAATTTTATCCAACATTTCTTCATATTTCTTCCAATATTTCTTCTCCTTTCCTATATGAAGAGGTGCACAACACTGAAACATGCATCACATCTGACATGGTAGGAAAACTTGCATACAAAAAATCATTTACAAGCCTTAGAAAATTTATAAGAAGTTATTTCTTCAACTGGAAAACTCAGTAGCCATAGAAGATCCTTGATTTAAAGTGTAAAGTATGGATCTATGTGAATTTCTCTCTTATATAATTTAAAAATCCCCTGTAGTCCTTTGTGACTGCCAGGTGTGCAAACAGAGGTCCAGCAACAAAGACTGATTAATTACAAAGTTCTCTATGTGGCCATTCTATGCGATTTTTGCACCTTGAGATAAGCACAAAATTATATATCTGTTAGGTCCACTGAACTTCAGTTGGAACAGCTTTCCCAAAGTCATGTTCACTGAAAGTACAGTTGTATTATTTTAAAGCCATCAATTTACAGCTAATATGGAAACCTTTACAATCTTGTTCTTACAGTGGATCTTAGTAGCAGCTTCCAGACAACAATTAGTCAGTTTATCCCTAAAATCAAAATGCTGAAGCAGGTTAGAGCTCAGTAGCATCCTTAGTATTTCTAAATCCTGGCCAGTTCCTTAAACCACTAATCCCAGCTATTGTAAATTCTGCTGTCTGCCTTTCACACCTATCTTTCTACCCTCTGCGTATCCATAGGGCAGCTGCTACAGAAATAACAAATATTAAAATAATAAATATATATATATATATGGGCTTACATATGTATATATATATATACCTAAATACAGATATGTGTATCTTTCCAAGCTGCTAACAGAACACTCTTCCCTATGCAGATTTGTCCAAACAAACTTTCCTCCTTCTGGCTGGGTATATGAGAAGGAAGGTGGTGACAGAATATAATTCAGGGGAAGCAGACTATCATGGAGAATTCTGCAATGTTATGAGACATATCACAGCAAGAAAGGCATGAAAATAAAGCCCTCTACAGCATTTGTGGGTTGCTACCTAAAGCAGAAGATGATAAGCTACACATTCTATCTCACAGTTCCTTACTATATGAGCCATATTGGTATCCAACCCACAGTGTGCTGGCCTCACTCCTGTTTGGTCATTTAGCTCCCAGTTACTTCTCAGCCATTTTATTCAGGCTGCACATATTAAAAATAATAAATAAAATGAGAATTTTTTTCACTTTATTATGTATCATCTTAAAAAACCCAACCCCCCCCGAATTCTTCAGACTGCTGGTGTCCTACTGGTGTTACTGTAATAGTTATATTCCACCAAACCTTTCTCCTTATTTAAAGAACTGGAGACTAGAACTAGTAAGTGGAGATTACTATAATATCACAGATTTCTGTGTATTTTATATTTTCTCCTAATAATGCCATTCTTATTACCAGAGGAGAGCAACACTTAGTGCTGATATAACATTTAGTGCTGAAGTAAGATAGAAAATTTTAGAAGCTGTATACCAGCTGATGAAAAAAGATGTATTTACAAGTGAAGACAATTTATGCTCTTTGCACAGTACAAGTGCAATTTTTGACATAAACCACCTAACTAGATCTGGATAACATAATTTATAAATGCCAATCAACAAGAAATTTTATGCATAAACAGGGCACTGGAATCCAGTCACCAAACATGAAGAGAATTGAAAAATCTGCCTATGACATTGATACCTAGATTTTGTTATATTTCATAATGGTTAAAATGACATATATGCAAGAACAAATCTAACTAATAATTAGAGATAGGGAAAATATTAAGGAATTATAACCTAGCACCCTAGGGTTTAAAAGATCCCAACACAGGTTTGTTGTAAGAATCAAACATTAATCATAAATTCTGAGCCTAGTTTTGTTAAGATTAGAAAACAAAATAAAAGTAATTAAAAGAAAAATCAATTCACCTAATGAAAATTACATCCACTCAAGGTTTTAAAAATCAATTCCATGAATTTTTAAAGATCAGAAAGCCATTTGAGTGAATCAAAACTAGGAGTTTTTCCTTTAAAATCTTTATAATGTGGTGAGACTGTAAGACACAGTAAAATAAAAACTCTTGTCATTTCTACCCTTTCACTGGCTGGAGTTCCTGCTTTTTAAGCTTCAAGAAAGAGATTCACAATATTTTCTCCTTTCACACACATACACATACACATATACATACATATATATATGGGAAAATTTAGAAAATAATGCTTTATTTCAAGTGGCTCAAGTTCTTCCAAAATGTTGTGTTGTTTTGGCTCTGTATTCTTTCTCTTTGGAAAGCAAAATATACACTGAGCACACAACAATTTATTCTGTGTAAGCTTTTTAAAAAGACTTGTGCAGTGAGGTTCTTTACTAAACATTATGATTCCAGTGTATTTATTCAACATACTTCTGATTCAGTCTAATTCTGAGCCATATTATTTGCTTTAAGTGCATCATATGCATTGCTATTCACTAAAGTGTAACCCAGCATCTTTTTTCTTGCTATTTCACATTTTCTGAATATCTGACCTATTTTCAGTAATCTCAATCTTCTCTCCATAATGAACACCACAAGAAAACACATCAACAAATGAAAGGGAACTCTGATAATCTACAGTTATCAAGACTGAAATACCTGGCCTATTTTTCACAGGTAAAGTATTTGTTTCTCTCCATAGCCCTATATTCAGCAACAGGCTGAATCTCTATGTACTTAGCATAATGATTTGTGTTATTCAGGTGTTTCAAAAAGACGAAATAGCTTTCTCTAAGAATGACTTTGATTCAGCAGCAGAATGATACATGTTAATATTCCACAAGAACATGGCTAGGTGGAATTGATTACAATGTATTGCCAACTCTGCTTTAAATAAATCTTTTAAAAATAAGTTTTACATTATTAAAGTAACTACATAATATTAAAAAGGTCTTCATAAATTCTACCTAGAGAAGTATAGGTCAAGTGCTTCTGCCCTAGTTACAGATACAAAAATGTTATATTTTTCACTAACTGAAACTTTGGTAATGCCAATATATTGTATTTTATATGCAACTAGCCCACTGACATAGAAGTCAGGACAGTGCTCTGGGGAAATATCCGTGTTCTCCAAAAGCATTTAAGTACTGCCCTTGATCCCTGAGCTAATTACAACACTTAAAACTGTATTTCCAGTGGAGTGAGTGATTATATTTTACATCTGTATATACATGTGTATAGTATATGTATATGCACGTGTGTGCACATGTGCATATGTGTGTGGTGGCACATAAAAGCTTCAGATTATGTACTTTTAGTTTGAATTTAGCTGGCTTCTGGTGAAAAAATAGATTTTTCAGGTGAAAATGTTTATTCCAACTGCAATATATTCTTGTTTTGTGGTCATTTGAAAGCAGTAGTGTACTCAGTTCCAACTCTGTATCGGGCTACAGTACTCTCTGTTTTAATACAACTTTTTAAAATGATTATTATTACTGCTAAAGAAAAATAATCAAGACTATTGAAAAATGAATTTTTTAAGGTAAGTATATTGTGTTCTGATTTAAATTATTGCTTAATATTGGGAATTTAAATTAATCTTATAAAATATAACCCTAAAGATTATGGAGTCACCTCTCAAATCCTTGGGTACATAGAGGTCCTGTGTCCCAATTTTGGAGCTGGCTAGAAATAAAGTCGCTGAACTCCAAAGGCCACTCCACTCCAAAGGCGCTACGGACATGGGAGGGAGCAGCTCTGTGCTGAGCCTATGGAGCCACTTCATGTCTGGCAGTGCCTACTGCAGAGAGCAGGGACTTGTGCATCCATCACCACTCATGCAGAGCTACCAGAAATACAGCAGGAAATCAGGGAAACTCAGCGCTACTCTGCCCTCCCCGAGGCTGAAGCACCAAGAGAAGGGACAAATCAGGAAAGCCTATTTCACAAATGCTGGAATTTAAAGTGTTGGAATTTGCACAGTTTAGGCAGTGGAATATGCTGTCCAGGGAAGCGAGGGGTTCACCCTTGGGAACATTCAAAAGGTGTGTGGATGTGGCACTTGGGAATATGGTTTAGTTGTGAACACAGCAGTGCTGGGTTAACAGCTGACTCGATGATTGTAGAGTTTTTTTCAACCTAAATAATTCAAGGATTCTATGAATGTAGTACGGTCAAACCACTTTGGAAACGAGTAGTGCATCTTGTACATGTTCGGCTCAAACCTTAATGTGAAAGTCTTGTAAGTTCTGTTGTAATTACATAAGATCTGAAGAGATCTAAAATTATAACAAGTCAAATGAGTGCTAAGTTGAAAATTGGGATATCCATTTTTCCTTGAATTTGGAGACATAAAAGTATTTTAAGATAAAATAGGACATGACATTACACTCAAGTTATCATATTTCTCAATTTATTGTAGAATTATTGTGCTGATACTAGATTTTGTGTTCTTAAAAAATTTATAAATCAGAGGAGAGGGCTAGGCACAAAACCTTCAGTAAATTATGGATAAATTGTTAGAACAGAATTGAATGTGTCTCTCCTTCTGTTTGAAGTTCAGCTATTAGAATTTTATTGTAATTTATTGAATAACATATCATAAATGAAGAAAAAAAATAATTCATAAGAGCTGGACAGAGGACCAGGGGTTTCCTTTAGACAACAACCTAACATGACAGAAAATAAGAACCTCTTATTATTTAAGATAGGGCTTTGCTAAAACAAATTTCATTTTCCTTAATGACATCATGCAGAACTGAATTCCTCTCAAATGAATGACACAGGCACTTCTGCGGAATTAACTATTTGGAACACAACCTGCATCTTATTCATGATGGTGCTGAAAGTGTTACAGAAATTGTCACTTCAAGTTTGTAAACTGCCAATCTACATCAAGTCTTTTAAAAATTGCAATAAAAAATTAACACTCTTTATAATTAAGATTTTTGAATCAGCAATGAGCCAAACCTTGAAGAAAATGGCTGCAGTAACTGTCCATTAAGAAAAACAAGCAGTAGGAACTAGGTTTTTTTCCACTGGCATCACATGAATTGTTTTTGCTGTGTTGTCTAATTATGCAGAAAATCCTAAAATAATCCTTTTCTTGGGCGGGGAGAGGGGGACATTCTTACAAATAAATATTTTTTTAATGTGTTATTTAGAAAATATATTCTCCCTACATTTTAGAGACATTTATCATACATGTAAATTTTACTAGTGAAAAGCATTTTGTCAGCTCCACATAGGTTGTTCCTATGTGCTGGCTCTGTGTGCATTCAGTTAATTGTTGTTTATTACATTCTCCAAATTAATCTAACCGTTCCTCTTCCACCCTCAAAAAGAAACCAAACCACAAAACAAACTTCAATAACTGGATTTCTTTTTCCTTGAAATGTCATCAGAAAGTCTAATCTGTTGTCTCAGATTGGGTTCAAGACTTTTAAATTAGACAGAGTTATACTTTGGTTCCAAAGGTTTAATCTTCCAAAGGTTTGTTAATCTTTTCAAAATAACAGTTAGTATGTTTAAGATCTGCAAAGATAATTGTTCAAGCATGAGTTCAGTGCCTAAAAGCACAAATTCTTTCTTCAAGCTACCATGGTACAGCAAGATTAAGCCTTCCAAATTATTGTGGGATTAGGATGGGTTTTTCTATGTGTCCAGACAGTTTGCTTTTTTGCAATACTAATACAGATCCAGGTTTGTATTGTGGAACTTGGAATAAGGAAGGAGAAAGGAGGAGAAGGAAAAATTCCTTCCCTCTGTCAGTCACTGGTTTATTATAACGTTTTTTGGAGAAAAACCTTATGGGAGTGAACTTCCTGTGTTGCCTCCTTAACTCCCCAAATCCAGACCAGGACTGTCCACACCTCAATTTTCCAACACTGAGAATCTTCTCTTCAGTTATAATATTGGCAAAGATGTTCTGCAGGAAGTCAGACCAAGTATTACACATACTGAACTGTCTTTTTCTCTTCAAGTGTATCAAGTTTTTTTCCATCTCTCCTTTAATCTAGTCTTCACTAAAAAAAAAATTGGTTTAGAATCAAGTTTTACTTTTAAAATCTTAATGTTCAAAGAAAAGTATTACAAGTTATTAGAACACTGTTACTGATTTTTAGCTACAATTTTGAAGACCTTCCTAAGCTCTTCATGACACAACCACAGCAAGACTAGAGGCAAGACCACAGAATTCTTCCCCTAAATTAAACTTTTTTCATTATTATTGAATTGCTTTACTATTCACACTCCTGAATATATTCTGAATACACAGTTATCTTGCACAACAAATAGTTACCCACTGGAAATAATCAATTCAGGTCAGAAGCAACAGAACACATACAGTAAGGAACCCCAATGCTATTAGGTTCCTAGGTGTGAGGTCCAAAGTACCAAAAAATTATACCAGGCAAGGTTACTCAATTTTCTGTTAATGCCATCTAGAAAGGGTTCTTTATGTAGCAAAACAAAAAGTTTAAGCTGTTTATAGCAATAAAACAGCATTTAAGGAACCATCATTAATCCAACAAAAGCAGAAAGAGACAGGAGTTAATAAAATTATTAATGAGAATGGCAAATGTCAACAGAGAACAAATATTAGCAATGTGGGGTTTGGCAGATCAGTAATGCTAGAGGTAAATCTTTAGCCAATGGCACCATGACAAATCCTGCATCAGCTGAAGACCTGTTCAAAGATGTGTTGCTTCAAGGGATAGCTGTCAGCCCTAAGAGACTGTAGGGCTTTCTGGCTGTCCTGAGCTACACACGGGCAGAACCACCCCTGACTACAGCAGCAGGACAGTACCCCCCAACACTACTCCTGAGATGTGTCGCTTCCAAAAACTGAGCATGTCCCCTCGTTTTAAGTAACTGAAACTTCTACACTCACAAGAATGCTTTCAGGAAGCCACAGTGGCCATTTGAAAGTGGGCACTTTTTCCTGCCATGAGCATCTTGAGAAGCTTCTCAAGTTTCCTTAAAATCAAGCTTTTCCCGGCAGGTGTTTCCTCAGAAACAGCATTATGACACAGCATAATTGAACACAGAGATTCAGAAATGTTGTGCAACTTGCTTTTTCATTCAGGCATTGTACATGATGGTTTTCAGTAATACCATCAATATTATGCCAATAGCTATTGTACTGAAAACATGTCAGCAGTATATGCTTATGTCCTCAGCATAACTAAGTTATCAAAAAATGTAAGTAGCTTCTTACATTAATTAAATGTGCAAGACCATCTGAAATTTGACAGAATTCAATGGAAAAACTCACATTAGCACAAAGGGATCTTGGATGAGGCCCTAAAAATCAAGTGAATCTTGTAAGAGATAATATTTGCTTACAAGGAGAAAAGAAAAATTTAAATGGAAAAGTGTGCTCAACATTTGAATTTTATAATGACTAGTTTTGAACCATTTCTGGAGGTTATTGGTAAGTAACAGAAAAAAGTATAAAAGCTTATAGGACTACCTGACTTCAAACAAGTAGTGATTTGTTTTCTGAAGATTATGTATAGTTACTTTTCTCAAAAATTGCTTCTGTATGAAAGCAAACCAAAAATACTAACAAATTTTTAAAACCTTGATCTTTGTCTCATATTTCTGTATTTATATGTGTCCAATAGCCCAAAAATTCTTTTTGAAATCATCATGTAATAAGTCATAATAGATGGAGCTGTTAAAGGTCTTCCTAGGCACTACCTGGAAACAAAGTCTTGGTAGAATATTGTATGCATATTATTTGTATACGTGCTAGGGGAAAACACTTAATTAAAAAAGTGAGAGAGACGAAGTAGTAAAATAGGTGTTAAAGGCTACTATTATGGACTGTTAAAATCTATGTTTGCTAATTAAACTGCAGAAGAGATAAGTTGACATGTGTAAGTAAGTATTCCCACAGTGACAGTGAAATCGGCTAAGCACCAGGATATATTATCCCTTGAAAAATAACCTCTTGGTTATACTGGTTCTGAGTGAGGGATCGGCAAGCAGGGACCATCTGAGAAAAGAGTCTGTTTACAACATCACTATATTTGCTCTACTGATGTTGCCTCTTTTACCACAAGTTTAGAGAGACTTCTCCATTTTAAACTACTGACTTTAGTGAGTTATGTTTTTAACTCCAGCAATAGTTCATATTTAATAAGAATTCCTGGAAAATACTTATGTCTGTAGTCAGGCATATTCAGCTCTCCCTTGTTTTAGTAGTGTTCTAATCTTTCTCCTAATACATTACTTTTCCTCAAAAGCCCTGCAACTAACAAGACAAACATCCACATCTCACTTAAAAATCCTGGAAAAGGCATTCAAAATTTTCTTTTATTTTAACAGCTTGAAGTTTTACAGTACTGGCTGTCATCACTTTTCTAAAATTTTGCTTTAAACAGCAACTGTGGAAACTGGTACATCAGTAATGGCGATATTGCTGCCAGATTAAGACAAAGGCCCATAACCCTACACACCACTGGGTTTTTATTTTCCTAGACAGAATGCTCGATTCTGTTAGGTACCATTTCTTGGCCCGCTTGAGTCAGAGGTCAGCACTGCAGAACTGCATGTATTGTATAAGAGCCTTAACTATTATTATCTCTAATTATATCTCTACCATATGTCACAAGTTATTAATTAATAATAAAACCAGTACCAGTTACATTCAGATTTCAGACTAATGATCTTAAAATAGATTCCTGTTATAATTCTTGCTAAGAAGAAAGATTACATATTGAATTGATGTAACACTTCAGTTGTCTTGATATTTTGTAATCTTTCTAGAGAATAATTTTTCTATTGTCTTGCTTTGCTCTCATTTGAAATGACTGCAACATCTTTCCATTCCTACTTGACGTAGTCATGCCAGCATTACAGAACTTCAGAATTATGCAAGAGGAAAAAAGTATTTTTATCCTCATCAGAAAAGACCAAGGTCATTCAATTACACTAAAGCATTAACTTTGGGGAGGGGAATGTTTTGGGGAGTTTTGGTTGGTTTTGTTTGCAAGTTTTGTCAAATCTAGGCATAGATAGTAATTTACTTTCTCCTGAAAACTCCAAAGCTATCTGTCTACAAAACTAGAAATTATTTGTTGACCCCTACAAATCAAAAGATTCTATAGAAAACAGTTTGGCCAATATTAAGTGAAATTACTTTTAGGGTCAAACAAAATTTTCAAATAATATTTTTCCAGAAAATAAGTAAAATAAACATTTCACAATACTTTTCAAAACCTTTTGAACATAACATAATGCAACTGAATCTTCAGAAAGCCTTGAACCCAGCCTTCTGAAACTGAAAGTCTCTAAACTCTATCCATCCAAAGTTAACTGTTTATGTGATTAGCGAGAGTCATATAAACTCTGTGACTTTAACATTTCTAGACCTCAAATCTTTAAAATAAATGGACATTGTGCTGATATTAAATAGCTGCTTAACGCTTCCATTCATGGGTAAAAATACGTGAACATCTAACTTCCAAGAACATACAGGATTACTTTGCAGTCTGAAATTATGAGGCAATCAGCATGACTAGTAGAGGCTCAAAAAGCAGACTCAGTAATGCTCAGATCACAGCCAAGACATGCTGCCCAGAACAGTATGTATTAAAATATCTTTGGTGATGTAGAACTTGGCTGTTGTGTCATCTATTTAGTACTTGTTCTGTTTATATTTGTGCTTTACTTTATATAGAGTTGTTTCTTTAAAATATTAAGAATTTGGTTATATATATATATATAAAATGTTGCTGATTTAGTAAAATTATCTTTAATCATTTACTGAGATATTATTTTCAGCACCAACACAAGGAATTTTTTCTTTTCAGTCTTTAGTTGACATTGCTAGCATGGACTTAAAATCATCCGATTTGTATTGATATGTATTAGAGTTGCACATCCTTTTCACTTTCTCTGTCTCTACCCGATTTATTAAAAATTTAGTAGCAATTTAATGATAAGAAAAAATATGTTCCCTTCTCTACCACTTACTTACCACTCTACCAGTGCTTTTCTCTACCACTTACTAAATTTCAGATGACTGTCTCATAAAAGATTTTTAAAGCTGCATGATGGTTACCTGAGGAGGGTCAAGTTCAGGGTGGGGCCCTGGCCGTGGGGCAGGATCTGCATGTACACAGAGAGGAAGGACAGCTGGTGAGGAGTGCCTGCTGCTACAGCCAGGGCCAGAACTGTGCTGCACCCCCGGAGCAGGCAGGGTCCCCCCACGCAGAGCTCCTGGCAGCCTGTGTCCTCGTTAGCTAATGTCAAGTTACTTCAGCTCCCCTGCCGGTCCCCCCGCCACAGCGACAGGCGCGTAAGCACATCCTGAATGCAGGAGGAGGGAGAACAGATGGATGCAGACAGGGAAGCGCGCGGAAACTGTGGGACCATATTGGCAGTAGTCAGAACACATCACGAGCCTGACTGTCGGCATGATCCCTGCAGGCGTCCGAGCAAAGCGGAGCTGACTGAGGATTTGAAGGTGATCGTAAAGTAGCCCAACAGGCATTTGCAGAAATCTCTTCTCAGGCGTGAGGGATGGTGCAAAATGAAGGAGGGCTTGCTGAAACACAAAGGGGGTGCTGACATCAGGAGTCACCTGGGAGCAAGAGTGAGGCATCTGACACCAAATGGGAAATAAGCAGGGAGGAGCGATGTTATGAAGGGCCTTGAAAGCAGAGACAATTTAACATCTGATGCAGCAAAGGGAAAGCAATATTGTCAGAATTACTGGCTAGTAAAACGTTATTTGAAGCTGCAGTGTTTATGCATATCAACACAGCAATGACAATTGGGTAAGACCATCAAAAGAGAAAGGTCTGATTTTTTTTTTCTGCATTTAAATTAATTTCTAAAACCTCTGCATTTTTCATAAAACAGAAACACTGAAATATAAACAAAAATAAGGTTGTCTAATGACATAAAGCAACGGGAAGAATTTGACCAGTTACATTTCACTGCATAATACCACCATTAATTCTTGCAATATTACCAGTGGAACAGGCTGAAATTGTCATTTCCAAAAGAAAAAGTATTTTGGAAGACAACCAAACCTATGATGGATGTAGGCAGGCACAAACCCATTTAAGTCAGTGGTGCAGCACTTGTGTCTGTCAACTGTAATAGTCTCCCTTGATATTTCACGAGGTTTATGACAAACAAATTACAATATGGGGAGAAAGCAAAACTTGCTCTTTACCGCACTGAGATACAGATATGGCACAAGGGTTACTTATCAAAACATGCCTGTTCCACTCCATACAACTTGAGTCAGAAGAGAGCTCACAGAAAAAGCTATACTGAGATAATACAGTCATGAAATACAAAGATTTTGAAACATTTAAATTCTAAAGAACACTCTAAACAACAGATTGTTTCACCCTATACTTAAAGTGCCACTCATAGCACTCATTTTAACCCTCAGTTATCTCAAACTAGGTATTTGCAATTCAGATACCTACAAGAACAGTTAGAATAGTCTCTCAAAGGCTATCAAAAGATAATTAAGTAGCTTTACAAATTACATTTGTCCTCTTCAGTATCTAAAATGGTCTTGAGATTTTTTTCTAACTACCTTCAGTAACTTACCTTCTATCTAATGTATCTAATTGCTAAATAATAAAGAAATCCTTCTTTCTTTATAAGAAAGAATTCTGCATATAGAGCAAGCTGTTCCAAAATATCATGTAATACAAAGAAGATAAATTACTTAACCACTTTTCCTAGAATAAAGTTCCATATGAATACAGGAGAAAATTAACTAATTGCTTTTTTTTTTTTTTTTTGTCTTCTAAAATTACCAGTAAGATTGGCTTGGTTTCCCAAACACTTTCATAGATGGCCTCAACTTCTAATTTTCAGACCTTTACCAGAGAGATACATTCAACATTGACATGTTGTTTTTCTTCTCCCTTGACTTTTCAGAAGTCAAAGCAAACAATGTTTAATTTTAGAGAGCAAAAAGAGCCACTGAGTACTTCCTAATGGAAAGACAGTTTGAGTCTCCTGTGAATTTTCCCTATCACATCACAGAAGATGGCAATTTTTATCTTTCCTTTGGAAGGTTTTTATCCTACTTGCTATAGCATAACACTAAAAAATAAAAAACCAAACAAAAGCCTCATAAGATTCATGGTATCACCTTTTGTTGATATCTAAATTAGATGCAAAATGGTTTATCATCTCTTCCTTGACTAAAGGGGAGGAGTCACAATTCTACAGAAAAAGATCAGTCAGGAGCTGCCTCCTGTAGAAGGTAGTCACAGGGTTTGCTTCGAAAAGTCAAAGGACTCCCATCTCACATTAAAACTCTTACACTTATTCCAACAAACAGACTTTGGTTTCCACAGTGCTGACAAGGAAAAAGCCTAAACCAGTCAATTATTTTATTTTTGTTTTCACATTGAACTATTTGCAATATAGGAACTGCAACTTTATGATGAATATCTATAGAAAAGAGGAAGACAACAAAAATGTGTCCATTACAGTAATGTACCACTGAACATGTCCAAAGAAATACTCATAAGGTTGGAATGTTATACTTTAAGAGGTTAAAAATCTGAGTGACTTCATAAAATTTTTCACTGAAGAATAACATTTTACTGAAGATGTTACTTAAAGTTTCCAGAACAGCACGGAGAATCCCACTCACCTGAGAAGCTCAGTTCCAATTGTAAGGGACAGTTTAGCATGGGAGTAAACAACTTACCTCTGCTCAGTACATATTAAGGTTTAATTCATCCCCTAAACTCAGATCTTGCTATAAAATCTTTTATGATGCATGTATTTTTAGAGGAATACATTAAAACTTGAATTTAGTAACAAGGATGAGGATAAAGCTCATATAATATCAATTTAAGTCAAATATTTAATACACCCTATTGGCATATCCAGCTTTTTGGACTTAATGACAGTCAGGTAGTTTAATATTCTGAAGCTCTGATACAGCATCCTAGGGACTGCAAAGCATCAGTGGAGCTGAAGAGACAGATAATCTATTTACTGCTTTCTAACGCTCCCAGGCATAGCAGTAGATGTACAAATATATTTAGTTCCACAGATCTATCAAATAAGGTGATTAGGCAAAATTCTGAAGCAAGCAGAAACACTGTTACAATTAGAAGCAAACAAATGTTGCAATTTGAGACCAAGAGAACTTAGAAGCCCCGGGCAGAGGTAATGACAGTAAAAATTTATAAGCTTTGGAGTCACCTTTCTGATATACTTTGTATTTCATTATAATCACTATAAGTGTACTTTCACACTACCCTTAATATAGTGTGATTTATTTATTGAAACTTGCCTTTGCAAGAGAATAGCTAATATTTTAGTTCAGTAGAGAGTGTACAAGAGCATGAGATTGATACCTAGTTTTCAGGTTCATACAATAGACACTGGCAAGAAAGTGGTAAAAATTATTGATATTTCCAATCATTATTTTCAGTGGTTTAGTAAATTTCAAAAACCTCTTCTCTGATACGTATCATATAAAAAAATTATTATCTAGAAGTTAATGAAATAAAGATTCTTTTATGAAAATAGCTAGAAATAAAACACCACCCTACATTTTAAAATAAACACAAAATTTTGTTGAGAACACACATTTGAGAACACACATTGGAAAACTGGTTTACAAAGTAATATAGGAAGTTTGGGAATAGCAGAGAACATATTAACCACAGGATCTCTTTACCCCACTCTGCCTTATGATCGAGGCAGGGCAAGCCTTTAGTCATCACTCAAAAACAGTACTCCCAAGGGTCCACCTGAATGAATGCAACAGGCACTCAATATTTATGCTTTCATATGACCTAATGCATGCAAGGAAATGGATCCCTACCTCATTTCAAACAAGCTTTTCCACTGCCATATCCCACATAATTTCATTGTTGAAGGCTCCCTAGATACTCAGCCTCTCAATTAAAAAGGACTAAGACAAATCTGGTCTCTGAAGCTTTTAGCAGAAGTCTGAGTCTTTCCTAAGAAGTACAGCTAGGACACCTCAGCACTGGAAGTGCCCCCAGACCTCAGTTTCTCTGTCAATATACTGACAGCCATGTGGAATTGAGGAAAAATTGGATACACATAAGGATGAAAGCTGTTCTGGCACACTCTTGCTTCCTTGTAAAAGAGATCACATGAAAGCCTTGTAGAAGGTTTTCTCTCCCTGACAATTCAGCCACTTGTTGCCCCCCAGGAGGTCATAAAATTTTTCTACAGTGGATCTCTTAATTTCTGTCATCATCATGTAAAAATCCCCCAGGACATAACTCTGGGAGCAGATACATTTCTGTGGCATGAATTCTACCTGTTGCCAGCAGCTGCCAAACTGGCATGACCAAGTTAGGAAAGACAGCTTAGAGGCTGTTATACTCTGGACCTCAATCACTATCAAGGTTTCATTTAACCCAGGTTTATAGTTCCCCAGTAATTTGTTGCATTCAAAATAATTTTTAAACTGTCCATGATTTGTCCAAGCAATTTCTCTAAATATGGAAAGCTGGAGATCTTATACTAAGCAATACATGGCAATTATTTTAGGGAGGTGAGCACAGCACAGGATACCACTGAAAGTGCAATAAAAAGAAAGCACATATGCTGATCATATAGAGCAAGATCATTAAATGTGGTGCAACTTTTTCGAGTTTTGATAGCACCTATACTGAGACATAGGTACGCATACACCATTTGTTACCCATGTCACAATAGTACCCTTTCCCAAATCCCATCTCTTCACAAACTGGTTCTAGCAGATCTCTGGAGGGATAAAATCCGCAACCTACTAACAAACCAAGATCCAAAAAGAAGCCCTTCTTCTGTTTGTGTAGCTCTGCTGCTCTCTTTAGCTTGAAAAACCAGAACTCTTCCTCCGGTTAAGGGAACTTCCGAGCCATATGACCAGTTCTGTGGCATCTGGGCACCACAGCCCGTCTGTTCATGCATATGGGTGTAGAACAGTGACAGCTTTACTGCGCATTAGTCAAGCATCATGTAGTACATTTCTTTACAGAGGCAAAAGCAGTTTATGACTTGAAGCAAATAATTTTATCCCAGGGGCTTCTAAGTGCCAGGCAAAAGGCCAGGGCTTAGGCCAACAGCTTGGGAGTTTGGCAAATATTTCCTGTCATAATTCTTTGCAAGGTCTGTCACCTGATGGAGTTGAAGAATACAACCCTTTGTTATGAGATAGAAGGCGCTTTGAGATAACTAATACAGATTTGCTGTGGCCATGATCATGGGTTATTCAATGACAGAATCACAGAATATCTGATGCTGGAAGTGACCTCTTGAGATGGTCATGGCTATACCCCTCTCTCCTCACTGAAGGCCAGCTGCAGTCGGTTGCCCAGGATCATGTCCAGATGGCTTTTGTATCTCTCCAAGGATGGAGAGTCCACAATGTTCTGGGCAACCTACCCGGCAGTCTATCACTTGCCACTGAAGTCCCTGTGGAAACAGGGCTACCAGCAGGAGACTTAACCTCGGTGTAACTTTGTGTCTACAAACTGACACCAGCAGCAGCTTAAGCAGACTGAACGAGCACAGTAAGATACAAAAGCTCCCACCAGCTAAAGAGAAGGGCAACTTCATGCAGTAACGTGGACACTTTACCTGCCCTGAATTTACACCATGCAACAAAACCTGGTGCAGCGACCCCAAGCTAATACTAACCAGATTTCCCCCAGAACCACATCACCCTGCTTTTCCTGGAATAAGGGAAAGCACGCACATATATTCAACAGAACCAGACAGCATAACTTCCAAGCTGCCCCTGGAGAGAATTGTTGTGGTACTGCTGAAACATCACTATTCATTACTCTGATTTTTCTGGATATTTTAAAAATAAATGTGGCAAAATTAAAAAGAAATTAAGCAGCTTATAGACGGACAGATAAAAAGGTATATCTTACTAAAATAGAATCCACAGTGTACTAGAAGACTGTATCACTAATACAAGAGAGAAAAAACAACCACAGAATAAAAGATTCCAGCACATAGGCAAGCAACTCAGATTTTGCAGTAAGAAATGCCATACCTATTTTACTACCTCTTCACTGACAGGAATGTTTTATATCCTACTATAGTTATCTATCAAGTACAGGAATACTCAAAATGCTTTACAAATACTTCATTCTTCTAAGTCAGGCATTTCTTAGAGAAATAAAAAATCCTGCTAGTTGCACTCTAAAGGTCATGCTGGCTATAAAGTCTAATAAAAAATTTCCAGATGGCAGCAGCCAATTTCCAATAAGATTTAATTTGGTTAATTGACTGTCTTATTTACTAATTTATAGCAGTATGCAGTTCATTTAAATTAACCTCATTTACTGTCATGATTTAAGCAAGGTTAAACAACCTGAGATTAAAAGAAAAAAAAGTGTGTAGAAATGACAGAGTCTACTATATAGGGACATACTAATATAGCCATAAGTGGCTCTCTTATTTTTCTGGGGTTTTCTTTGGGTTTTTTAGAAAAAGGAAATATAGGAAAAACTGGCTAAACTAAGCTAGTGTAAGAACTATCTAAGCAAAGAACATTCTTGTTATAATTACATTAATCTTTAAAAAATAAACCAAACAACGAACATCTAGGTGAGAAGGGGAAAAAAATGAACGAACTAATGGGAATAGGGGACCGATCTCAGCTTAGAGGGTGTGCACAGAAAAGAAATCTCCAATGGACACGGTCATCAGTACTTTAATTGTAGGACCACGTCCTCCCACCTTGGTTCTGCATAAAGTTAATCCATCATATTAGCTTTGAAAACCTAATTTTTCTATCATTTTTTCATGATCACTGGAAGAATACAAGAAATCTCTTTTTCAATCCAAGCCCTGGTGACAATTACCTACATCTCAAAGGAAGTAAAAGTCAGTACTAGATTGCAATAAGGTATTTGTGGACTTCTGATTGCCTAGCAGATTAATCTGCGACAGTCCTTTGTTTAATCCTGAATGAGCTTAGTAAGGAAGAAAAGCTTTCCCTGGAGAAAGAAATTAGCCCTTGAAGGTATTTAAAACTTCTGGGTTCCTACAGACTGTTTTGAATTGAAGGTTTTGTCTGACAACTGAAACTTCCTTGTGAGGAAAAAATTGTAGACCTTAGTGAGATGCCTGAGAAGCCTGCAGAGATGGGGCTGGATGTGTGTCAGCTCCTGCACCCCAGGCAGATCTGTCCCACTCAGACCACTCCTGGTTTGGCACGGATCAAAGGTTGTGGAGAGTGTGGGAGAGAAGTGGCTGGAGTGTTTTCTGAATTCTTGAATGGCACAAAGAGGAATAAGCTTTTGTCTGAGCTCGTGGTGTGTTGGTCTGTGTTCAGTGACAATGTCTTTGCTTGCAAAGTATTTTAATTTCAGAAATTATATTGGCTTTTAATTTAGTTTTTTTTGCCACTGGATTTTAAGTTTCTTCTCTGCCTTTTCCAATTCACCAAAGGAGGAGGGTTTTTTTTCTTTTAGTAGTGAAACCTAAGAGTATGAAATAATATAAATAGAAGATATGAAGCTTGAAGAAAAAAGTTCCAGAAATTGCAAGACTCTTACTTTTGAGTCCCTGACAATGAGTACTCCCAGGAATATCTATGTTATAAAAGACCATATTCTCCCATCTATCACATAAAACTTACATTCAAAAAAAAAAAATCTAATACACCTGTAAACAGTACAGCTGGCTTCATTTTTAATGGACCTTGATGTATCTTCACATTAGGGAGCTGTTTCAGACAGAAGTATTTTTGGAAAGTGTTTGCAAGAAACACACATACAACTATGAAAATGTTGTGCAAGTTGACTTATTGAAAGGTCAAGAATTGCTGTGACCATGCTCTGCTCACTACAGTTCTCAAGTTTTCCTGACATTCATCACAGTTTCTACCCTTAAAAGACAATCTTCCAGAAAAATCAAATCTGAAATCCCCTAAATATGTATACAAAGCAGACTGTGCATGAACATAAAGCAGGAGAGGCAATGTTCACATTAACATATCTGCTGTAAACTCAGAGGGCTATGAGTGCAGGTATGGCAAAGTTGCTAAATAACTCTTTTGTGCCTGTCACTGCACAGGTACCTGGTGCTCACCAGAAGCAAAGAGCTGGCTTGAATGTTGAATGTCATTTTCCTTCACCTCTTGAAGGTGAATCAAATGTATTGATGATTCCAGAAAGGAATGGTTTGCTTATTCTGTGCAGTGGGAATTCTTTCATAGGTGCTGGAGCTAAAATGTCTCACTTAGAAGCATTTTTAATGGGCAACTAGCAAAGCAATTCCCTGTACAGAATTTAGTAGACTATTTTTCCTTCAACTTTTTCTAATTTTCAACTAATGTCTCATTACTGAGAAATAAGAAGCTATAATTTCCAAGCTTGGAAATGCCTCTGCAGTGTGTTGATGCCCAACTTTGAGAGGAAAAACTGGCTCCTACCAAACAGGTCTCCTTCCCAGGCTTCTTGTCTGAGCAAACATTCCCCAGCTTTTGAAGGAAACTTGACAATGTAGTGAAAACACCAAGAAAATATATTAAGAAAAAGTAACTCTTTTAGAGTAAATGTCATGCAGCTCTGCCTAAAACACATGCTCATTACCATCTGTTGTATACAACCTGTGTGTCTCAGCTGCACTCTGAGCACATTACTGTTCCTTGGGGCATCACTGGGAGTTTCCTCACTCAGAGAATGCTGGATGTGGAATTGATTTGGTGGTATATTGAGTTAATTCAGAGTATAACACATTTATCTGATTAATTTGAAAAGAATCTCTGCTTTGGAAACAAAACAAAATTGATTCAGCACCCCACCAGATATATTTTGTACATATAAGCAGTTTTAGCTAGGCTCAGACATCAGCTTGTGAGGAACTGGTATTCTAAGGCAGACACAGCAGTGATTTTTTGTTCTCATTTTGCTTCCATTATTGCCAATAACAGGAGAGTAGAAGAAGCACAGTGCTTCAGCAGATGATACAGCTGAAGCTATCTTTAGGAACATTGTAAAGTAAGGAAAAGAGTATCTCTTGATTGATAAGTTGCATTCTTAAATGACTCCACTAGTTCAACAGCTAAAATATATGCTCTGAAATACGTATTGTCAGGTAAAGTGATGCAGGATTAAGAAGTGCTTTTTTGTAAGGATTCTCCATTTCCTCCTAGTTGATATTTGTCAGTATTTTATACTTTTAGGTTGGAAATTTTCCTCTTGACTTTAACTGTCAGAACAGATGCTCAGATTGCAATATTTATTTCAACTCTCATTTCCTTGAATTCCAGTGGTAATTTTCCCACTAAGACATACAAGCTAAGATTGTCAGAGGGTATTTGGAAAATAGAGTTACTTTAATTTTGAACAACTAACCAGAAAATGTGTTTAAAGTTTCTGAAAGATATATAGTGTTTACTATTATTAAGAGTGTTTACTATTATTATTACTAATAATTAAGAGATTATTATTGCTAACATGTATCCACTTGGACACCTGAAAACAGAACATCCAGAACACTTTTTATCACTACTCTGTTTTTTTTTATTTTCACTATTTTCTAAACTATAAAGATAAATTGTACAATCTGGGCTTTTTGCCCTTATATGTTTAAATTTTTTGTCCACGATTCAGAGTAGTGAAATTTCCATTTATTAATTTTTGCTCCATCTGTTTCTGTCAGTCATGAGTGGTTTTTATATTTTGGATCAGCATGAACTGCAATCATCATATTACTTAAATATTTATTGTTTAATATGAAAAAACAAATATATAAAAATTAAAAGCAGTGCCAAGAAGAAACTAGTTCCCTGAAAGCTTTAACAAAAATACCACAAAAGGTTCTCATTTTGATAATGGTAATTTTTCTGTTGGCTTGTTTAGTTTTCACCTATTCTGTTTCTATACGCTCAGTCCCTTCCTACTGTCAGTATCTTCTTTATCACGTTTGTTTTGCTTCCTAGCTCACCTGTCCACAGACCTTCTCAGGTCCTAACTTTTTGGCAAGTGTTTCTGCTTCAGTTCAGTCATAACACTTCCCCTTTCTTCCATGCCAAGATATGGAAGCATAGGTTCTCCTCAAGAATCCACCATTCCTTGTTTGCTTGTATCCTCTACTTCATTTCCTAGACTCTTACAAACTCTATGAGTGTAACACTAAACACAGAGTATTTATATTCAACATCTACTGCTGTCTCAGAAAAGTTGCCAATAACAATGACTCCATGAACTCCATGTTCCTTCTCTCAGTATTTTCTTAAATTTATTTTATATTATTTTTAACATGGTCAAATCATAAAGTTGCAGGAAACTGTTCCGTAGAGTAGTATCTGTAAGTGAATTATTTACCCATCATCTTTCTATATTGATATGGAAAACAGGAAAAAAATTCTAACTTCATCTGTATCAGAAATTGACACCTTGAGCCAAGAGTCAATTTAAATATCTTTTTTTTGTCTTTTACCTCTAACTTTGACATTAGCTACTTGTGATCATTTTAACAAAAGGAAATTACACAGATAGATCCATTACAAATTTTAGTGAATACCCTATATCAATTCTTGAAAGGGATTGACCTGATTAAGGAGAGTAAAAGACTTATTACACTGATTCGATCCAAGCACTAGCTGATTTTTTAAGAACAATTAAATCTGGAAGAGCTTTTATTTTCTGCCTTAACTCAGACTCCTTATTTATTTTTGGAGTACAGACCTTTGACATTAGCTTGACCATAAACTTCCTTCTCAAATCTTTAGTATACTAGTCACAATCATTTTGACAGATTTTCCTACTATAGGGATTTATCTCCACTATACAAAATAGTGATTTCATGTCTATTTTTGGTATGTTGTCATTTATTTGTCATTCTGAACCATCATTCCTGACTGTCTATTAAGTTATATTAATATTGTTCTGACTCCTTATATGATTCCGTTATGACTCATGATGACAGGGATTCATGACAAGTCATCTTGTAGTTCATTTAATTCTAAGAAAAGTTTTACCTGTTTCCACATTTCTGTTACAGTTGGTCTTAAGCAACTTAGTGCAAAGCATATAAATTCTGATAGTAATTTTACACTGACTTTCATTATTCTAGGATTCAGTGTCAGTCTTTCTCATCAGTATAAAATATTTATGCATAGAGAAGAAGGCAAAAACAACTGTGGGAATCAAATTACAGTTTGGATCTTCTTTTGCATCTTCAGAAAAAGAATATGCTAACTGCTCTGAATATATAACTTGACTGAAATGCATATGTTATATGTAAGTGGGAATGCAACTTTCAAATGTCAGTGCACATCCAGGACTTTTATTTCTACATAAACAGAATCAGAACATATGGCCAACCAATAACAGTATATCAGCAAGCACATTTTACTCCTGAGACCATGCCTTGAAGAGAATGTGCAATCATATGCTCCTTCTAGATATTGATTCTTGTCTCTATTCAGCTGTCTAGGCACAAAAAGAATGGGATTCTTCTTAGAGAAACAGCAATATTGTTGATTTGAGTGTCAAACTACTAAGCCTTGAAATACGTATATTCTACTGTGATTGTGTCCAAAAGAGGAAAGATGTTATGTGCTAAGGAAAAAGTTTACTCTTCTCCATATCTCCTCTATAATTTGACTTCTATCCCTCAATCTACTTAAGAATAGAATGTTACCTTCTTAAACCTCTTACAAAAGAGAAAAAAATATGAGTACTGCACATCACCATCATAGCTTTTTCACTTAAAAGGCAAAAATCTGAAAGCTAAAGGATATTTTTCCCATCCTTTGAAAGACAGAGTAAAGTTTATTGGTTAAAACAGCAAATTTTGTCTTAAACATTTAAAATACTTATTTCTGGAGGAACTTAGAGAAAAAGACAAAAACCAACAAGAACCTCCCAGCTGATCATTCTAGAACAATAACTGTTCTCTCACATTCAAAATTAGGCCAGCTAGCCTTAAAAATTAGTAATTAGGATGCATAAAATATGGTCATAAGCAAAATATGATGCAGATGTAGTTAGTATGGTAAGACTGCAACAGCAAAGAAAATAGTATTTCATCCTTTTCAGGTTTTATTAGAGAAAAAAGTTTGTAGGCAGTCAGAGAAATAGCTGCATTTTGAATAGACTACTTAGAATATAAACCTTGATCTTGTATTATTTATGAGTCTCACAAGTGAAATAGAGAAGAATGGACTCCTAGTTTTTATGGCAATAAGTGGGAAAAACAGCACTGTTAAAAAGACTCTTTAGTTTCTGTATCTGAAAATTCCTTTTCCAACCCTTATTTGTGCCTGTCAGAAATGAGCTCTCTTGGCTGGCAGTTCGATGTACTAGCAGTAGTCCATCTGGTTGGAAACCCTGAGGAGGAGATGCATTTCTGCAGATAAAACAGGCAGGACTGCAGTCAAGTTAATAGACTCAGGCAAAATGGCATAGTGAACTTTCATTTTTAAAGAATGGGTTATGACATAGAGATGAGGAAAATAGAACACACTGAGGGAAAAAAATAGGACTGAATTAAATTCTATTTGAGCATGTCTAGTTCAACCTACATATAAATTGGAATACAAAGAAAACCATTTTCATACTATTTTAAGAGACTGTATCTGTGAAATAACAATATGATCACAAGTAATAAACCCAAACACTACTACCTGGTTGGTTCAATGACCCTATTGAAAGGTGAGTGCCAATGTACTCAGAATCAGGTGTGTTTGAATTTTCACCTGTTTAGTCATACAGAATTACTGACTAGCTGTGGAACGATTTACAAGGTTTTGGTCTTATATAGCATGTGGTCTTCAGTTGCACTGAAATGTATCCAGAAGTAACACTTTGTGGGAGTACAATGTAGGCATATCAAATGACTTTTAAGCGTTCTGTAAATCATCTTTCATTGCTACACTTACAAAATTTGAGATTGTGTATGTGTCTTCCTAACAGGATTTGCAAAATTCTAGGTTATGGGACTGAAATACTCTGTGTGTATTGCTGTAACTCCTGAGATACTTCTGTTTAAAAGAATAAGAAATAGAGCAAGAGAGAAGATACAGTGATTGCTTAACATTTTTCAGAGGGATATTATGCAATATATATGTTACTTATATCATTTTCCTGTAGGGAAAAATGTGGAGTTTTACAGTTCTTACTGACTTCAGCCAAAATATTGGGATCACAGCACTGTACAGGGTTGGGATCACACAGTCAGTCTGAACTGAGCATAAAATTTCGAGCTAAATGATTTAAATTTCTAACATTTATCCATCATAACAGCAGAAAATCGAAATTTTCAGAGTTGAAATTTCAAAATTCATGCAATGGATTTTAAATATCATGGATTTAGGAGTGGGAACTAACCATAAGGTTTTTTCCTACAGCACAGTTCCAAAGTTAATATTATGAGGCCAGAGAAGTACAACTGTGCCTCATCTGGACTATGCCGACCTCCTAAAGTGAAAAGGTTCCCAAAGAGTGTAGTACTGCCATGAGACTTAATTTTGTGATGTGTCTCATGATACATTACTTTTCTTAAAACTTGCACCACAAAGTTCTGCAAATTACTGGAATATTTTGTTTTCAGTTCAAATGGATTAATGTCTGATGTTTATGGTTAAAGTTTGTGGCTGAGCTGTACACAAAATGTATGTTACAAACACACATCAAGTAACCAATCAAAACATTCGCTATATACCCATTAGAAGAAAACCCCATAACTTTGGAAGGCTAATTTTTAATTTTATTTTTAAAAGTACAGGCTTAGTAATTTTATTATAATTGAAGGAATGCTACAGCAGATTCTTGGGATTCATTAAAACTGATATATTTCACCTTTCAGTCTGCAACAGTGCTCTGTAACCTGCTGAGGTCCTTCAAATCAGTGTTCAGAAACAGAATAATTATTACTGCAGTTTATTTAACTGCATTCATTTGAGGAGCACAATCAAATATTTATGCTCCTTAAACCTTATTAAAATAGAGTTATAGATACAGTAATTAAAATTGCATTTATAATGTTTGTCTCTCCTATATTTATAGAAGAAACCTGTAAAATCTTCATAGCATTGCCATTTGCTTAAAAATTGAATCTGTGTTCAACAAGCAGAATGCTTGAAGAGATGTTAGACTTAGAAAATAACTACCTGCACTCATCAGCTCCTATACAGGTATTATAAAACCTGTCTCCATAGATTTAAGTCAGGTCTTCATGGAGTGGAACTGTGCCCATTAATCAGAATATATTTTGAAAATGCAGTAAGCTTTGGGATTCAGTCTCTGCTCTTTGCAAGGAAGCTCTGAGTCTTAGGAATTAAATTCAGTGTTATCGCATTAACAAATAATTTTCAATGTTGTCATCATAGATTAAGAAAGTCATCCAGTGTCTTTTTTTTGTCCTTAACACCTTTGTGAAGATGTAGAAGGTGGAGAGAAATTTCACTTAAGGCAAACTGAGATCAAGAGAATTACAAGAATATTCGGGGTGTTTTCTCATTTTAGATGACAGAGTTTGCAAATCTATAAAGATTTCAAATGTGTAGCAACCTAGACGTGTAGTTAGCAAATTGAAAGCATATATGCTTTCCATTTACTTTAGGTCCTAAATCAGAAATGAGATCCTGAGAGCTTACAATAACCTTGCAACAGTCTTATATTGTTGTGGCTTCATTCACAGACCTGATGGCTACTATGGTACTATTCTGCTTTCTACACTATTCAATTCTCTCTCATGACCTTACAGTCTCCAGAATTTTTTTCTGTCATTTATCTTAGATATTCTTATGGTGGTGTTTCTATAAATAAGGTAATATCCTGAAATAAAAAAGAAGACCTCCCATTCCTATTTTATTATGTAGGATTTATGCATTTTTCCAGAAAGAAAAAAAGAATAAAGAGCTGTATGAATGACAAAGAATTTTGATTATTATCATTTTTCACACAGAGGTATGTTTGGGCTTTTTTCCAGAATAACTTTTTTCCTTTTTCAAATGTTGATAAAAAATAGACATTATGGAATTACCAGGGCTGTTCTTGATGAACTGTACTACTGAATACACAAAATTTAAAAAACACAGTTGGAACATCTATACCTAGAACTTAAATCAGTCAATAATAGTAAGTCCATCAATGCCAAATTAATGATCTTCATATTCTGTAACACATCGCTTCCTTTTCTCTGTGCAAACATCCTTTAATGAAGAATACTTAAACCAAAGGGATTTCCTGGATGATAGAACACAGTAGGCTCTGCTGTCACCAGCAGCCAATGATCCATTTTGTAACATGTTCAGTCTCCTCATAACTCGTTTGAGGAAACTAATTCAAAATCTGATGGCAATAACATTTAGGAAACTCCTTCCAAAACATCTCTGAAATGAATTGATTTTTATAGGTACCAGCACTGCTGTTAATTCCTTGATGCATATGAGGAGAATGGGATCAGATTTTTCTTAGGCTAAAATGCCCGACAGAGTTTTGCTGTGTATTTGTACAGTTTTGAATACATACACTTTAAACTTGGGTTCCTGGAATTGTCAGAATTACTGTACTACCAATCCTTTATCTACATCAGAAATACTGTCCTTATAGATGTTATGACAGTGTTTTCTTTTCTTCATATTGGATAGTCGTAGTAAAATCGGACGCTGATGAAGTCACTTCTGAGCTGCTCTAAGGAATGCCTCGGGGACAGGCCACCCTCAAGCATGGTTACATTCTGAACGTGTGAGAAGGCAGTATATGACCTGTGACCAAATAATATACACAGACCTTTTAAAACAGGTGTGCCACCAAGAACATGGAAAAAAAATGTAGAAAAAGGGAAAAGATAAAGTTAAGAAAATAGAATATAATATTTGGGGTTTTCACTATTAAGGTTTATCCAAATTCTTTTGCTCCAGTGTTAAAGGACATCCAGTTTTTCTATCATCTGAGTGCCCTGCATTTTTATAGTACAACCTAATTTTTGTTTTCAGGAAATGAATCTCTCTAACACATTTTTTTTCTTTTTTACAATTCTAATAATTACATTGTAATGTAGTTCAGATAAATGAGAAATACATCAATTCCTTTTTCTAGGAAACTAAAGTAAATTCTTCAAAATACCTCCATTTCATTCCATTGGAGTGTAGCACAGCAGAGTCTCAAACCTGGCAATTGGTTATTTACCAGTTTCCTATACTGTGACCATCACCCACCATACAAAACTCCCAATTTCATTTGATAGAAAGTGCATACCTGCATATTATTATGCTTTTAGTTTTGGAAGTTAGGAGTATGACATTACATCAATTGTTTGCCCTTTCAGTCTCCACCAGCAGTGCTGATAAATCAGTTTATAAATCTCCACTCTTTTCTCCCATTCCTTCTATTGGGATTTTCCATTCTGTGCCACAGACTCACCATCAGAAGAAGAAATTCAAAGTCTTAATCCCCTGATACAGTAAGGATGGCAAGATTAATTTTACATGCTAGAGCATGCGCAATAAGCCATGGCTCACAATTTAAAAAAACATTTTAAACCACCAAGAACTGTAATGCTGAGACATGAAAGCTCACCCACTGAACTTATGCAGATCTATTCAAAATCATGTATGCATCTGACTGGGGCAACTGTGGATGCCTTTGTAATCATCTCCCTAGACTTGAGTATGAGCAGTCATAGTTTCTTTTTATTCCTTTCACGATGAAATCGAAGGCACTAATACTGCTTATGTGGGTGAATAACATTAAATATTTGAATAATCCCTTTGACTTCCCTCTGAAACTTCTAATGAGCCAACAGCTACTTTCATGTATCATCATAGCTTTTTTTTTCAATAACAAAAATACAGACTCAATGAAATAAATACAGCAGTAAAAAGTCTTATAGAAGAGGAAAACCTAGTCATTCAGTAAAGGAAAATGTTTCTGAATTCTTTAATAGATTCCAGGACTACCTACCCTTTTTAAATTGTGAATTTTATTTCCTTTTCCTTTAGAGAAAATGTTATCTTTTAAATTATTATTTTAAATAATTTTTTCAACTTATTTTTAGCCATAGTTTTTTGTCTATTCTATTTATATGTACCCATAAATTTGTTTGCACAGCTTTGTAATACATGGCCAAAGTAGGTCACTAGTAGGTAATGAAACTAAGGATTTTTTCTTCCCTTCACAGGTAAGTGTATCCATTATGCATTGTTCTGAGAAATGTATCACGTGCCCACATGTATCAAAAAAACCTAAGAACTGTCAATTTGATGAAGTACGACTCACATCTCATTAATGTTGAGCACAGAAGCAATATTCCGCATCAAAAATGACTGCTAAAATATTTGCAATTACCAGCTGTTCAGAATCCATTTTATATAGATAAAAAACACGTCAAATTTAATTTATCAGATGTGTTCTGCTGTCATACTTCTTTTTGTTGCAATATACTGAAAAGTTATCACCCCCCCCCCCCTTATTCGAGACTGGTATTGTATAGGCAAAAAGGAATGACATAAATTATATGTATCCAGGTATAACAGCTACATAGATGGATAATCTTCATAAAGGTTCTTTACTTTAAAATCTGTGTGGACTATTCTATCTTAAAACATTTGTCTTTCCTGGAAGGTTGGTCAAAATTGTACTAGTTTTCATTTGTTCAGTTAGGGTACTGATGTCAGGGGCAAAATGAATAAAGAATAAATAGTATCTCAATATATATTAATTGCTAGCTTTTCTGGGAAAAAAAGATTCAAGATTACAGATTTCATGCAAGGAGAAGACATAAAACACATCCATACTTGAGGATGTGGGGCAGTATGGGGCCTGCTTAGATCTTCAGTGATGTTGTGGAGAGAAGCTGGTTTCTTAGTCTTGAACAGGTCACAGAGGAAGTGAGAGCCTGAAGTATTCTAAAGGCAAAAACTGTTAGTTCAAAAAAATATATATGTGATATGTGGGTGATGGGAACTTTTGTTGCATGTGGAAGCCATGTAAGGGTCTGGGAAGGACTGAAGTTGCACACCAGAGGCGAGTTGCAGAAGGCAGCAACAAATTTATACTAGCACAGATAAGGTCCTGCTTTACACGTATATTTGTGGAAGGTAAATGGAGCAGATTATTCCCCTTTATTCTGTGCTTATGAAGCTCTACCCAGAGTACTGTGTCCAGGTTGCAGTTCTGCAGTACAAACTAGAGCAATCAAACTGGAACAAGCCCAGTGGAGAGCTGCAAGAATGGTTTGAGGCAATATAAGAGGCTGAAGAACCTGAACTTTTTCAGCCTGGAGAGATATCTGTAATGTAGTGTCTATGAAACAGCCATTCAGATCCCATCTGCCAAGGGTGCTCAGATCCACTGCAGCTACGCATCTGAAGTCATCTATGCCACAGTGGTACAGCTGAGGTGACACTGCATCCCCAAAGGATGAAGGAAATTCATCTGATTTCACAAAACTATGCTCCAAAAATTTAAAGCAACCTGCCTTAGAAGGCAAACATTTTTTTTCAAAGGAGGGGTGTGGGTCAATTTCATTTGAAGTGAGGCTGAATTAACAAAAATTCTAAATCAAAACCTCATTTTTTTCCAGTTAATTCATATTAAAGGTCTTTTATTATTTTGTCCTACCTGACAGATGGGAATAAAAGGAAAAAAACCTACTGCCCAAGAAACTGCAAGGCTGTTAATAAATCTCTTTTATTTGTTAGTATCCTTGCTTATTATTTCCAAAATACATTTTCTTTTCTTTTTCCATCAATAAGTTTTTTGTTCCAGACTGAGAGCTCACAAGAGGAGGAAACATCTGCTTTCATGAGTGCCCAATAGAGATATTCAGTTCTTCCAGGTTTCCAAGTAAAGGTTGAAACATATTTATTGATTAAATTTATAGAGAATCCTCTAGCTATTCTCAACACAGCCTTTTTTGTTACTTATTCCTAGCAGAAAGGTTATAGTTTATTTTTATTTCATAAAACAAGTCCTGCATAAAAGGGGATTCCTCTCCATCCTGTTATAGTAACAAAATTCCAGTGGGATTGGGAAGTCCAGTCCTTTGCTCAGACTACTTTTTTAAGTACTAGGAAGAAGGCTAACTAAACCATATATCAGCTCAGTAAGTCTCCAGGTATTTTGCAAACTAATTTGATAGAGATCTGCTTGAAATAAAAAACCCCAATGAGCTCACTTATTTTTAAAATGTCTCCACTTGACTATAAATGAGAATACAAATGTCTAGTATTTTCTCTATATTTTAGGTGTCATTGCAATGTAAAACTGGTGTACAAATATCTCAGTACTATGACTTGTGACTTCAGAGCCTCTCCTGTGGTTCAGCATTCGTGTTTCACCTTGAGGATTTTTTTTCTCTAACTAGACCCAATGTTTTGTAAAAAGATATTTCTCTACATCTCTGCAGTTGACTGTGTACCTCTTTGAAATTTGATCACCATTATTATTTATTTAAACAGTGGCTATATGTTTTTAATGTGAGGAAAAGAACTTGACCTAGAAATACTGAAGTCTAAATTGTAAAGATGATTTAAATATTAAAAACAAACACAAAATCCCCAAACTCCAAAACAAAACAACACCCCAAAATTACAATGATATCCTTTCTTTTTGTCAATAAACCACAAAAAATATGGCCCAATTTCTTTACATGTTGTGTGGTCATAGCAAGTATTCAGTAAATAAAAGAAAATATTTCAGTGTATGAGGTCTTTGAATGTCATTCAATTCAGCTTTTTGTTGATCATTACTTTGTGTTATCGGTCTCTTTAGACACATGGCAATGTTGGTACCTTCACTGGAGGATTAAAACTTTTTTTAAAATGGAGAATGACAAACAATGAACAATAGATAGCAAATATGCTTATTCCCTCTAATACAGGTGTTTGCATGTGAAATAAAGCTAGTAATTCAAAAAGACTTTTCCAAGAAGCATATGCAAGGCAAGTCACACTCACATGGATTCTCATAAATACAGGTGGGCATAGATTCAGCTGGCATTTTAAATTGTAACAAATGCTTACAAACACTGTGCTAGCAATATCTTGTAATATATGAAATTGGAAGACGTTTTCTTTGGCTCAAACCTACAAATAAAATTACCTTCTTGCTGCTTTCATTCTTGTAACAAACCTTACCTGGGCACAGTTTGTCTTAAATGAATAAAGAAACGCTTCAATATTCCTTTCTCTGCTCCTGATAATGGATTTTCTCATCTTTTTTTCTTTTTTCCCCCAAGGTAGTTGAAGAAAATCTCCAAAATTTCACATACCATAACTTATTTCCTAACCATAGTGAAACATTGCTCCATTTACCTGTTCGCTAACCAACATCTACATTTACCAGTCAGAGCAGATGTGGTTCATAAGCCACATTAAGTTCTGATAGCTTGTTTCTTCTGGACGGGATGTGAGCATACTGTAAGCTCCTGTTAGCCTCTTGGGTGTCCTTCCCTGCATTGTATCTGTATTTTCTGCCCCTGGAATTCAAGGATGTGAGCTCAGTACAAATCTGGGTCCAACAGCCTATGCAAACTGGACGCCCACATAATAGCATTTTTGTGTCCAAATATCAGCACATAGACAGATAGCTATGATATTAAAGAATGAAGATTCTTTGAAAAATGGTCCACAGTCTTGACATTCCCTTATCTTAGATCCCAATCTGTTGGCTCAGATATCAGGATGTACCTTTCTCTCTTTTTTCCTCCATGTGCTTCTAAACGTAACGCCTCTGCACCACACTTGAATTAGATCATCCCAGAAGCATGGAGGGGAGCTTGTGATTATCCTTCAGACCACCCATCTGCAGAGAGATGACTGCAGTGGATCTCAATTATGATATTCAACTACCTGGATAGGCAGTTTTTTAACAAAAGAAAGACCTGTTTAGAATTTGATAGGTTTTGGTGTTCTCTGCACAGGTATTATTCACATGAAAGATTATCTAGCTCTTAATTCCTCTGAGCTGATGGAATAAAAATAATAGAAAAAAAGCACATTCTTTATATGCAAGATGTCTGGCTTGTTTTTGTTCCAGCTAGATTTATGTTTATGTGAAATATACTTAACATCCTCCAGTATCCTGCAGCCTCCTTATGATTAATAAACAAAATATACTAAAATTCTTCCATTCCATAATAAACTCTGCATATTGAAAATAACTTTCAGAAAAATAAAACCTCCAGGAGAAGATTATTCAAGGTCTCCAAATCAGAAAATCACATTGCATTTTCTGTAGCTGTCAGTCTTTAAAGTGAAAATAAACAATAAAAACTAAGTTTCAAGAAAAATCCCGGGTCATGGACACTCTTAGTAAATATTTTATAAAAGTTATTACTGTCTAGACAGAAATCTGATGTAAGGGTTGCATACCATTAGCCAAAATAATAATCAATATGACAATTTTGGCATGGAAGCAGAAAGCTGACTACAACAATATCAATAACAGCATGAATCATCATGTTCCACTATGCTAATTATGCTTCTAACTTTAACCATTAGTACCTGCATAAAATATAAATTAAGAATATATCCTTTACAGCTGTCATTAGCAGCTAAGTGCCTACAACTAATTATCAACCTTTCCTGAAAGTGCTAGATGTTTTATTAATGCACTGCATTGGTAGATTACATGAGTAGATAAAAAATCATTCTCTTTTTAAAAAATCCTTTCATAACTTTAAATCTGATAAGGTCTTAATAATGAGCTGTCATATATTTATATGCTTTAAGTACCTTACACAAGAATGTTGCTCTAAGTTTTAGCTTAATGGGTGCTCCATTTCAGGTTATTCTCTTTTTCAGTTCATTCTTGGCTTCAGATATTTCAATACATATTTTATATGAGAAACTTTTTTAACAGCCTTTTCCAGATGCCACAAATACACCACTGATAGGGACGGACGCACGCACGCAGACAAACAAGTAATTTATAGTAATTTATGTTCCTCTCTATATAGTTAATATTTGAGTAAAATGGTCTAGGGAAAAAAAAAGGTCTCTGGAAATTCTATAAAATATGAATCTTGTACTGATGATGTATAATGTTCTCACTTTGCTGCTGAAAGAGGTCTCATAATCTTACCATTTGTTACTTTGAGTATGTTACAGTTCAAGGGCCACTTTTCCCGATGGTTTTTCCTGGCATTTAGCCTGAACTCAGTGTACGTAAGAAAAAAAATATTTTATGCATTATCGTAAGTATCATCACAAATGTTTGAAAAAGTCATCATTTATTTTGGTAAAAAGATATAATTATGGTTTGAGACAGTTGAAGCAAACTTTGTTGTGCACATTTTTTTGTTTGCTATATAACTAGTCATGCTTTGCTTTTCAGAGATCTATGATGTTGTGTAAGTGGCTGAGCTGAAAAAGGATGAAACGTCAGCTCTAAGGAGCAGATGATGAAATATTTGGAGAAATGTAGGTATGTATGCAGCTGTGCAGCCAAAAAACTTCCTAGAAGTTATACTGGCCCAAAAACTGCATATTGGCCAAACAATAGCAACAGGCCATTGTTTCAAGAAAAATCAATTACACTCTGACAGGTTTAAAGAAATATTTTATAATGAACAGAGAATACTCTGCTAGATGTTGGTGAAGCTTCATCCAGGAGATGGGTCTTGGGCAAACCTATGCTCAAAGACAAATTGGAAGGATCTAGGAGGTTAATACTAACCACAGGTATGTGAAATGATCAGAAGATTATAAAGCATGATCTGTGAAGAAAAATTGAAGAAACTGGAAAACTCACCTGTGAAGGAGATGAAACGGTGACAGGAAAGCAGTCTTTCAGCATGTAAAACTTTATTATCACATCAAAATACTGCTCAGTTCTCCTTTATGTCCACTATGAATAGTTCAAGAAGTTTTCTAATTCGCAAAGGTATAAGATATTTGGAGAGGCTTTCTGTTCATGATAATAATGAAATGCTGCATCAAAAATAAAACTTCATGTTTTTAACAACATGTATATAAATCTGTCATGGATGACAAAGACACACTTGATTTGAATTTTTAAGTAAAGGAAATTAAAGCAAGAAGTATTTAAAAAAAAAAAAACATGCCAAATTTGTGAATAAGGGCATGCTTCTGGACCCTGGAAAACACACAGGATCTACAGCTAACAGAATGCTGAGCATCTATATGGTGCCTGAACAGCCGCATTGGCACTAGAATTTTTTATCAAAATTATTGTAATTGAGACAATCTGACAAAAAGTGTTGGGTGTACCTGCAAAAAGGCATCTTATTGAGTACTTCATTTAATATATTGGAGTGAAATAAATATCTATAAGTATCTTTAACCTTGTTCCACATCACCAACAAACATGTGTGTCTTGTTTGCTATGAAAAAATCCCAAAATAAATCTCTTAGTTAGTGTGATAAGCATTTACAAAAAAATTCTAATGGACAATCCTTTTGGTTTACGTAGTTAAATTAAGGGGTGTCCAATGAATTCTTGAAGCTTTTGAAGTAAATAAAATCCTAATACTATGAAGACATTATCTTTCAAGTATGTATTTGCAAAGAGTAACCTTTTTCCATACCTGCAATTATCTTACTCTAAACTGATTGTTGTTGACATATACAATTAATGCTTAAAAAAAGACAAACCAGGAACTAAGGCAGACAGCCATTATTTGAAGTGCAATGTCTGCCAGTTTATTGTTGTAATGAATGTTCATTTTGTATTAAAACTGCATGATAACTACAAGAAGAGTCCTTGAAAAGCTGGTTCAGTGGAAAAAAAAAAAATTTATTTCTTATTAAAAAATCAGACTGAAGAGACTAAAACCCACAAGTTAATTTTTAGTTACATCTAAGGATTAATTGGACCCTGTATATCAAAATGTGCCTTTTTCCAACACACTCTTCTCTATTTGATTGCATTGTGCTGTATCACGACCTGACCTCTGTCTACTAAACTCCATATTGAACCCCTCAAGATTTGAGCCCCTCAATATTTCAAACAAATTTTGCAATTTGTTTTTTAGTTGTTAATCAGTAGCTCTAGCCAGATAGTTATGATTAAGCAATTGCATTGTTAATGTTGTCTGCTTGGCTGGTCTTTTGTTTTAAGGAAAAGTAAAGACAATCCCAAGATGAATGGGCTGTCTGGACGAGAGCCATCAGGAGTGAAGTCAGCAGAACTGAGCAGTAACTGGGGAAGAGGCAATTCTGGCACTGGGAGATTGTCACCATCAACTCAAAACAAACCCCAGACTCAAATGGAAGGAAGACCTGCACATGCAGACTAATTAGCATGAGGAGCAAGAGATATAATTGCAAATAGGAGGTTAAATACTAATTTATTTTAAAAGTTATGTAATTTGTAAGCAATGAAAGCTGATGCCTTTGTTTGTTATAATGTATAAATAGTGTAAAATATTGATGATCAGGGAGCCAGCCTTTTGTGGGTTACCACCAAGCCCCCTACTTTGTGAAAACTAGAATAAAAAATAGAAATACCTCTCCTTGGTGTGTGAATTGGAACTGCACCCTGGCAATGAGCACATGTTTGGGACAACAAAATCAGTGAAAGGTCTATTTTTATTGCACAGGATTTAAACACACACCTATTACACTCTTGTTGGTGGCATAGAAAATTGTGGTCTTCTTCATTATCTGATTTTTGCTTGTTTTCATTCATTTACTACCTCTTATTTCCAAGGCTTTTTTTTGAGGTGGGGTTCTGAGAGGTTCAAACAAGATGCTTTAAACAGACTAGCACTTCGTTCATACCTCCTTTCTTTTGTGCATCAAAATAATAATAAGATAAAAAACTAACATATATGGATTTTTCTTTAAAATTATACATATGCAATCGAACTGCCAGATACCAAGACAAAAAGTTTATATCTTTATAGTATAGTTTGTAGGGTATATCTTTAAAGTAGGAAACTAATGAAAAGGATAAAAGCATTGTATTAATGATTGATAAATACTTCTGACTATAAGCAGCAAACACAATTGCGAAAATAATTGGTTTAATGAAAATTGTTTCAGATCATTGATACATACAAACAGTATGTAAAAGTAACGTCTACAGCTAACATCTGCCCACTCTGCCTTTGGGCACAGGGCTTTTGTTCCAGCTCAAGCCTGGAGGTAAGACCTGCTCTGAGTTAAGTTGTAGGTGTCCCTGAGCTCAGACCTGTCTCCTGATGTCCTCCTTTGTGGTTTTCCTGCATAGACCTTGCACCTGTGATCTAAGTTGTCTTGTCTCCCTTCCTGAGGGTTCTCTTAGTCTCACCTTGGACTTGACTCGTCACCTCACCCTGTCTGGGACTGTCTGTGGATCCTGTCTCTCTCACCACTCTGCCCAGATGCATCACCAGGAAGGCCACTGCCCTACCCATGCCATACCTACTCTCAACTCCCAGCTCATCCTCCCTCACGGATCCACTGACCTCTTGGGGCTCCCTGGCACATGCACTGAAGGTGCCTTTTAAAACGTGTAAAGATCAGATGAATATTGTTTGCCATCACCCTGTATCCCTATCAGTGAACGTCCCACACAAATACTGCTATGTATCTCAGCTTCTTGTAAAGTCCACAGGCACATGTGTCTTCACAAGAGAGCAAGCTTCAGATGTGAATAGAATGGAAGCAAGATGAAATAGCTGATGCATGATTGTTGGAGCACAGCTGTCCCAAGCAAGTACTCACTGAACTTTTCCAGAAACTAAAACCTACACAGCTCACAGCTAGTTTATCATAGCATGGAGTTAGAGTTCTTCATGATACTTTAAAATCACAAAATTGTTGAGTTTGGAAGGGACCTCTTGGGATCATCTAGTGCACCCCTCCCACTCAAGCAGGATCAGCTAGATAATTTGTTCAGGTTCATGTCTAGATCACTTTTGAATATCTCTAAGGAAACTCCATAACCTCTCTGACAAACTGTGGCAGTGTTCAAACACCTTCACAGTAAAAAAAGACTTTTTCTTGTGTTCAGATGGAATTTCACATTTCTCAGTTTGTGCCCAGTATTCTTGTTTTGTCTGTGGACACTCTTCTGAGTCTGGCATGACTGGAGCATGCACCTTGTCACACAGGTAGTATGAATGGGAGGATTTCCTTGAAAGAATCCCAGGCAGAAGTCCTTGCAGCCTGACAGGTGTTCATTTTCCTAAGCAGAGACTAAGAAAGGAACTTATTTTTGAACTCTAAATTGCTTAAACATAAAAAAACAAAACAACCCCCCAAAGAAACCAAACCAAACCAAACCAAATCAAACCAAACCAAACCAAACTAAACTAAACCAAAAGCAAAAAACCCTAAACCAAAACCCAAACTCCCAAAATCCCAGCATATTGCCAAGAAGTTTGGATGTTAGTTGGACTCTACAGAAAACAACAAACTTTTCAAAAATCAGTGAGTATAATACACAGAAAAATAGTTCCCTGACAAGTCAAAAAGATCGGATGTATGAATTAGTTTGGCATGTTTATAGCTTTAAGAATTATTATCAATGTTAGAACTTGAACTATCAAGCAACTGTCTATAAGTCAACACTAAAAATGCAACACCCAACAGAAGTATTTCTTAAAGCTACTTACCTACTGTGAAACTAAAACTCTCCAAATGATAACTATTAAAGTGGAAACATTAATTATATCAGCCTCCCTTATTCACGCTGGTTTTCTTCACCATTTAAGACTGTGGTAATTTGTTATGTAGCACTGATCTGATACAGGATCTTCCATGTGACTGCAAACTCCATGCTGTTCCTTCTTAATAGACCTTAGCAGCTTCTCTGTGGGTATTCAGCTGAGCTTTCTCAGCATAACGGAGGACAGGGCTTTAACAGCCAAAAATCAGTGTTTCTCTGCAGCATCATATTTTTAGCACAGCTCAGTGCATGGTAACTGGGCTAAAGTTAATGCTGTTTAAGCAGCATCAACAGTGTGCTGTAGAGTCCTCTGAGCAGCAGCTGCTGAGCAGCCTCAAGTTGGACTGGAACAGCCTCAGGACCACCTGCACACAAGTGCTGATTCTGCTGGTCCCTGAATTTCTTGTTGAGCAGACTGGAGAAAGAAATGAGATCTTTCTTTTTCTGTTGACACTTTAGTGTTCTCCTCTCACCTGGCAACCAACGTATGGAATTGTATTCAATATAGATCATTAAAACCTCTTTGACTGTATGAACAGCTTTTATTTTTCTGTTTCCAAACATACAGAAACAAACATTTGTGTTCATGACTCTGGAAACATTTATGGTTTCAGACATGACAAGCTGGACATTTTAGTACCTTAATGGAATTCAATTTTGAGAACAAGGTCTTTCAGACATATCCATTGCAGTAACTAAAAGTACAACGGGGTACAATTCTCAATAAACTTTGGGGTTTGGTTGTTTTATTTGTTTTTCCCTGAGATTCATTTCTTAATGAAGAAAATGCATTTTGGATGAATGTGCATCAAAATAAAAACAGCTAATATACTCCAGTAAGAACAGAGAATTTTGCATTCTACCAGAAGAGGAGTATTTAGCATGAGAACAATTTCTGCTTGATCAGAACCAAAGTAGATTTCTAATTATCTGCACCACTGTAGAAAACTAAAGAAAAAAAAAGGTTTGGGATTTTAAAGAAAACACATTATGACATTGCTGTTATAATTCTCTAATTTTTTTTTTCTTGTTCATTCTGTTCTTCCTCAGTATTAAATCTTAGCAAAACATGCACAATTTGCAAATAGATGTTTGTCTTTTAGCTTTCTAAAAATCCCATTAAGCAGAGAAATTTATTTGAATCTTTAAAATTCATTCATTTGAGAAGTTAGAAGAGCATTATTTAGTTGTTCAGGCATTGATTGAAGAGTTTTAATTTATGGAGTCTAATAAATTTTCACATCATCTGCTTTTAGTGGATTGTTTTTACCTTAAATAAAAGATAGTAGGATTTTCCAGGGGCTGTGGAGTTAATAGTAACTATCATACTGAGAAAAGCTGCTCTCCAGTAAATCTGCTTTTGCAATTAAAACCAGATGTACATGAAGTAAGTCTTGCAGAGCAATCTAATCTATGTATGCATACACTATCAGGGATAGGAAACCTGAGGTAGATTTGAAATTAAACTATGCAACACTAGAAGACATTTTCTAAACTTGGTCTTGCCATGTTGGCAACCCACGGATCCTGACGTTTTCAAGGATATGGAATATCATCTTTGAAATGCTCTTGGCAAATGGAGGGAGGCAACATTACCCCACTACTGCTCCTGAAGACTCCAGGAACTGTTCTTGGCTGTTCCTGATGTTTTTTACAGACTTCTGCTATCTTCACCTCTGTGTGATTCCTGAGTGGCACCAGGGAGAGCAGGTCATAAACTTCTCAAATGTCTATCCATGCACTAGGAATTTATGTCTATCCATACACTAGCTCTTCTAGGTTGGGAAAAAAAAGGTTGATTATCAGGTTAAGATGATTTGAGACTGACTACAATTAAATGTTACATCTTTATTAAGTGACCCATTTATTTGTCCATTTTAAGTTGGTTGTTTTGACAAACTTTATTGAAGTTCAGGAAACTACTGACATGTTCCTTTAGATAACACTGAGAATTTTAGACTGGCATTTAAACAAATAACTATTTTTAACTTTTCAGGACATCGTTCTAGTGTGTGATATCATTGCATCAAGAAATGAATTGTGTAGCAGGTTATTTTTAGAAATCATTGTGTTGGCTAGATGTCTTTCTGGAAAATAGCTATTGAGCCATAACAATAAAATGACCAAATGTTCTTTCACATCCCAGTTGTTTGAATTTTTCTAAATTCCCCTTGTCTCTAGGTTTGCTTTATTCAGAGCTGGAACCTGATATTTACTACAAATAGACTCATTAAATTCATCCTTTAGATACAATGACTTTTGGACAGCCTAATGATAATATGCAATCTCTTACTGTGTTGTGAAATCTTTTGGTGTTGACAGTAAATGATGCTTTGGATGCTCTGTGTACTTGGGCGAACAAATGATTCCCACAAGTCTTTTTTAACTCTTTTGGTGTACAGTTTAGAAGAGGATTATAATGACACTGCACTGACTACTCTATTATATGTCCTCAAACTACTACAAGACATGGTCATACAGGTCACACAAATACTATCAAGTAAACCTTGCACTCTTCCAATTTTCTGATTCTATGAGTAGCTATTCTTAAGTTTCCACATTTTTTTCTTATTCTTTGTCAGGCTTCAATGTCATTACGTTTCTGTGTTCTCTGTGTTTCATCAACAAAATTTGTTAGCAGATTAGTGTACACTTTTGAAAAATCAACACATATTTTCTGTTCCTTCTGGAGAAGCTTAACTTTTAGTTTCTTCAAAGATATGATTTTAAGAATATCTTTGTCTTCTACTAGTTAGGATGATGATTATTTTGATATAAAAAGGAAATGTAAAAAACCAGCATAATGATAATATTTACTGAATTGTTTTTGCTCTACATCCCACATTCAGTTAAGTTTATTTTAATGTAAGTTCAATAGTTATGTAATTATTATGCCTGTTCATTTTAAAGAAAGAATAGATAAAGAAATTAAGTCACTAGAAGTATTCACTGGAAGCTATTGACTTCAGTACTGTTGCTGTAAGTAAATAGAAATGGCCAAAATTTTTATTCTAAGAGCTGCTGTATTCAGCTTAATAATTTTCTCAATTTGATTTTGAATAATCTAATAGACCCTATATTTTTAAAATTATGAAATTGTCCATATATAGGAGCTACCCATCCTGGTTATGTATCTTAATAGGAATACTTTAAAAAATGATGAATTTTTGTCATGACATAAAGTCAAAATTAAATCTGAATCCTTACTAGTTTCAGTAGCAAAAATAGTTCAGGAAAATGTTGGAGTAAACAAAAAAAATTGTCAATTTAAGGATTTTCAAAATCGTGAACTCTATTGGTATTATATTCTGACTGATTTCAGAATATTAGACAAAATACCAGTGAGTAATAATTAGAAGGCAGAGACTCTTTCAAGCACTAGATTCAGGCATGTTTGCTTCCAAGTTTGTTATTTTTTGAGTAGTAATTAACAGAGGAATCAATATTTTAGTAGCAATGCACTATTACTAAATAACGTATAGATGAGCTTGCATGATGCATTAGAAAAAAAAAATCTTATATCTGTGTAAGTTAAACACAGGTTGATTTATTTGTTGAGAATAAACATGATTACAGATTTTCTGGCAACAGTTAAAATATTCCTTCTTTCAAAGTCTCACTTGTGCCAAATTAGTTTTGGTAAAGATTTTCAGATATTTTTTTTTCTTCTATTTTCCCCTCACTTTTCCTCTCCACTGACTTCTGTTGAAGTTCTGTCTTGGTTCAGTGTCCCTTGAGTCTAAATGTGAGATTGATTGCCAAGCGAATTTTATCATCTCTCTTGCCTACAAGATACAAGAGGAGCCTCGAGCACCATTGCTCTGTTCTCATATTAAACTGCTGTGGGTGTCATGGCAGAGAAGTTTCTCTGGTAATAAAGACATACTCTTGAGTACTGGACTCTTCAGCCTATATTGGGAAAAGGGCTAGAAAACCTGTTGAACTGGGAGAGACCCCAGTGCATTGAACAGCTGGTAAGACTGTCAAGAGGTCACTGGAAGGCAGGAATCCAAGGCCAGACTGGATGGGGCTCCGAGCATCTTGGTCTAATGGGAGCTGTCCCTGCCCATGGCAGCAGGATTGGAACTAGATGATCCTCAAGGTCCCCTTTCAATGCAAAACATTCTATGACCTTTGATTCTGTGATGACTTCTGTGTAAAAAGTTACGTAGCAGTAAAAGTTCTTTCCTGTATTAACATCAAATACTTCATTAAAACCTGAGGAAAATTGTTCTTTACACCAAGTCTTTTGTTTAATAAAGCAGATTCAATAAGCCCAAGTAACATGAATTTGCATCAAGTATGCTGAACAATTCCTTAAGGAACACAGTCTCTCAATAAAACTATAAATGTAATATCAACTTTTCATTTAAAAAAGATATGGGTTTTTTAGTTTGAAACTGTTTTCCTTCTCAATATTTTCTGAAATATTATGCAAGATAAATATTTAATATCACTTTAAAAGAGTAAATGAAAGACAAATAATTGTGATTTTATCTAAACAAAACACTGTGTGAGCTTAAGCTCAGTGTTCAAATTTTTGAGACAGATACCACCCTGCACTATACCCAGCTCCACCAGTGAAGAACAATGTTCGCTACTAAGAATGTTGACATTTGCTTGATTTTATTTCTCTGACAGAGAAATCCCTAGAGATTGTTGTTGTGAGCAAAAACCGTTTTATTCTGACTATTAGAGGCTACATTTAGTAAACAGTAGTGTGGAAGGAAAAGGAAAAATGATCTTTGCTTTACCATTTGGGAAGCTGATAAGCTTCTTTCCAGTAACTTTTTGGAGGATAAGTCAGCATACCAGCTTACCCCAAATTAATTTCATATTTTTAGACCAACTTTGTACCCTAGACCATGATTCAAACCAATTCAGTGTGGTTAATTTATTTCTCCAAGTGACATAGCTGCATTACCATTTGTGGTCAGAGTAAGACACAAGAGATGCTTAAACACTTGACTTTGTCCCTGATTAGCTATCTTAGAAACTAATTAAGTAATCAATAAACAGAACAAGTGCAAGTCAATGGCATCTCTGATAAGCATGCATGATCTTAAACGTAAAGCAACATAGTTGTCAGCAATTACAAGGAAAGCTATACCATCCTAAGGTTCATTAAGATACACTTGTACAGCTATTAAATGTCCATCTATTAATAGATTTCGTACAATGTGTGAGAAGAGGATGGGGGGTTGTCTTTAGCTTCACTGGTATCTAGAGTAAGTTTCACTTAATCATCAATAAGAGATACCAGATGCACATGCATATTTACACAGATATATATATATATGTATATATATATATATATATGTATATATATATATGAATTAAGCATAAAAAAGCCCCTTTTTCATATGAATAGTTGAACATTCATGTTAAACCAATGCCAGTAGCTCTCAAGGCATGGACTAAATGTATGTAATGTGTTGCTATGGAAGCATTATGTCTCTTTCCATTGCAAAAATTATATGCCTGAACATGAAACAAAATCGGACTGATTTCAATCTTTGAATAAGTCCTGACACATGAGCTTTATGATGAGATTTTATATTATCTGCTTATCTAAAAACATGTGCAGTTCCTATTTTCAGCTAAGCAAAAATGCAGAATTTATCACAGCACTTAATCTTATCAAGGCTGTTATATGTAATTACAGGGCAAAACAAGGAAAAAGCAATCCTGTCCTAATTGCAGCCCTATTACTAAAATAATGGCAATGATCTTGATGTACTTTGCCATTTCTCCTGCAGGATCCCACAGTGCTTTCATGAGCCACTGTAGCTTCTGCTTCTTGTGCTCTGGGATTGCTGATTACGGTATTGTCTTGCACATATGTATTATCCTTTCCACTGACATTTACCTTATTACTTGATAAGACTTAGGTTCTGTTTCAACATGACTGTCTTTAAAAAGAGTTAAGGATTCTCTAATCACTTGCCTTTGCAATTAAGGTATTTGTGGAAGGATTCAACATTATTGTAAATCTTCTCCAACTTCAGTGTTGGCAGAAGACCAGTTGAGTAATTTGAGCTTTTAAAATTCTCATCCTTCTCTATAAATAAAAAATACAATTTGTATATCTGCAGCTCAGAGTTGATGGGGTTTTGCAGGTGCCTAAAACTGTGCAAGTAGTCAACTCTTTAAAGGAAGAGTGTCCTATGTTTGTGTTTAAATGTGTTTCACAGCATACAGGAAATGTGCATTGAGACAGAGGCCTAATTAACACAAGAAACCTAGCATGTTGTTCTCCTGAATGATTAGCTGCTGAAGTACTTTCTTGTATTTGGTACAGAAGTTAAGCTGCCATCCCACTGATTAAAACTGGGACACTTCTTTAACAGAGCTAATAAACGACCAGGGTGACAATTCAGCACGGTAGATAAGCATGTGATGGATTTACCAACATGTTCCAGGTTAGCCACAAGTCTAATATCTAGGACAGCAGGTAGAAAACAGGTCTTGATGTTTGAAATAGAGGAGACAACTGTCAGTAAGCAAAATGTAATTTTCCACACTGGAATTTGGCCAGCCCAATGGGTGATTTACAGTGCAACTCTTCCAGAAGAAGAACCTCTTTAGATGGTTGGTTTCATGTCTTATCTAAAATCTGGCAGCAAGATCATATGAACTCTCATCCAAAACACTAAAGTTTTCCTGAAAATTTCAAATAACTCATATGTCCTTGTAAGGAATAATTTTTAATTTTAAAAATTGCATAAATTAATAATAACAATAATAATAATAGATGTAATATCGACAAATCCTCAGCCTTGAAAATAATACTTTTGCCAAAGTAATGTCATAGTTGATTTTTCTATCATTTATGTTCAATTATGATTCAATTACAAAAATTCCTCCTTTTGTTATTGGTAGGTATTACCCTCTAACATTGTCAAGGCATATTGAAATGCAAGATTGTTATTTCACCATTTGACTTGCAAGACTTCAGCTGAAACTGCGAACATTGCCAGTTGAATGGTGATATTAAACTTTTCCTAAATATTTAACATGTCTTTTAATTTTTGTTTTAATCTAGTGAAATATAAATCCATTGAGTTAAAAAACCCAAACCTAAAGTAGACAAATTCAACACACAACAACTTGAAAGGTGACTACTATTGATCTTATCTTTCTACATCTGCTCTTTTTTTTTCTCTTTCCTATCCCAGTCGCTTTTGCTTCTTGATTTTCTTAATATCTTTCATTTTCTTCCCTCCTGCTTCTTCTTCCCTGTACTTCTGCTTCCAGCTTTTCTATTTCTCTTTCCCTTCCTCACTTAATTTCTATGACCTTTTGAAGTTGCTCAATTACAATTACTAAGAATCTTTTGCTAATTCTAAAAGCAAAGTGAAAGTAGCTCCACCAGTGATGTGAATGGAATAACACTGGTGGAAATTTAGAATCAAAGTTTCACTGTTACTGTATCAGTCGCCAAGACCTTGCAGTCTCATGTGAGCTGTCAGAAAAGTTTGCAAAGACAAGCAGCTACTTATGTGGACAGTCAAATTTGCTTAATTTTGACTGGTGACATTTGCAAAGCTGCTCACCTGTGCAAATGTTTGACTGATCACAATTTAATACATGGCAAGACAATTTGGCATACTGACAGGTACTGAAAAAAAAAGAAAACTGTAAAGTATGAAAATTATTGCAAAAGCAAAATTATTTAGAGATTGAATTCACATCTGCTCCCACCTTGATGAACTGTTTCTTTTGCTTTTGACATATAAAACCCAATACTCATTGGTGTCTTTTACATAACATAAACCTCTTCTTCCTCCCCAAATTTGTAAAACTTTATTCCTGAAATTCTCTTGAATTTTTCTTACATTCATCAAATTGATTTTCTATATGGCCTTAACAGTAGAGTTCTTAATTTGACAACTTATGATAAAGAGGCTTCTTGAAAAAAATGTTTTGGCATCATCATGGTAAACCCTAACACGTAGGTCCTGATTCCAGAATCTGCCATGACGTGAGATACGTACCAAAGACTTTACTTGAAACAACAAAGTGAAGAGAGGCAGAACATGAGCTGGAACACCAACCTAGAATTGCCTGTGCTATACGATCACTTGTGCACTTTCTGACGTGGCTTTGGTCTTGGCAAATTAGCACTTTCCCAACAATGACAAACATGGTTTGGGAGACAAGATATTGAGGGAACCAGACAGTATGGATGAGACCTGCTTGAATACAAAGCTTAGATCTGTTCTGGGAGAAAATCTAGCCCTAAAGAACCAAACCATTCTGTGCTGTGTACCTCTCAGGCTGGAGCGAACTTACCAGAAATGCAAGGGCAGAGTTTGGTTCCCTGCAAGCAGGCAACTGCAGGCCAGGATGTTGACTTGACCCAACGGAATAGGATGTGGAAACAAACACATTTTTTCATTCCAAACAATACTAAGGTGCAAAATGTTGATGGTTTTGAAACTCCTTGTAGGGCTATAACTCTATTTCTATTAAAGAACTGCTCTTGCTCCCCTAAACACAGAACCTTACAGAGCAGCAATACATTTGTAACCATCTAGGAAGGAAAGGCCAGGACTACATTTTCTTTGTAGCCAGGGAGAGATTGCAAGTCACATCTCTGTCTTCACAGGAGTGCCTTACTAATAATCTATAGGTTGTTCCAAAGTAATGGAAAAGATTTTTTTCCCATTATGGATTCACTCTCCGTGCCATAATTCAAGATTCCTTGTGCCATGAACAACAACAAAGGGGAATAACTGCAATATGTTGGTTAGGACTTTCACCTTCAGAGGAAAAAACAACAGCCATAAATTATAATCCAAATCCAAGCCCTGTCTCAAACGGTCCTTAAAACAATAACTCATATTTCCCCCCCTGCAAGTGCCTAGAGCATTGAGCTAAAAAGTGTCATGGTCACAAGGAAGGATTTTCCTTCTATATTTGAGTGTCTGCTTTTTGAACTCAAAGCACATTTTTAGCATGTGTATTCACCATACAATCTGTTATTAATTTTAATTATTTTCAGCATTAAAGGCCCATGACACTATTAGCTGACCATTAAAAGTCATCTATAGCTCATTATCAGTGATTAATCACCTGCTGTCTTATAATTAATGTTTATTAGAGGAACAGAGGTTTAATAGCTGTTCCATATTTTCTGTGCTAGTCAAGAAAACTTAAAAGGCAGTTATAATGGACTCAAAATTTCAAATGGCATTTTGTGACATTGACTTTTATTTCTGAGGAAGTATATTGTCATTGAGAGGTAAATTTACTATGTAAAAATAAGTAAAAAGGAACAACACTGGAGATTTATTTTACCGTAATAGTAACTGAACCTTAATGGACTATTTTCATTTCTTGAGACTACCTTAAATTTTGATATTTCCAGATATGAGTCTGGCCATGCCAGGATCAGCTGGCCATATTTGGCTAATAGGCTTTGACCAACTTTTACTATTGTGCATTCTCGTTTGTTACACATCTTGCTGGAAGAAACTACCTTGATATTAACGTCTGAATTAAAAATTAGAGTGCTCTTTTACTCATATATTTTTGCACTTTATTTTATAACCATGATTTATTTTTTTGTTTTCAATATGGGAAAATATTTATTTCTGCAAAGTTACACTTTTCATTGTGTCATAGATGAAAGGGTGCAATAACCACTGAACTAATGGAATTTAGTATCACCTCACAGTTTTTATTTATAGAAGTGACTGTTCAGATGTAAGGTAAGTTCAGTATTGGACAGTATAGGTCATTCTGAAAACACTGATTTTAAAAATCAGCAGTCTTTTGGTACATTTATGAATATTGCTAGATAAAAAGGGCCATGATAGGTACAGTGACCTCATCTGCTGCGCTGTAGTCTCCATCTGCTGTTTTGAATTTCTGGGATTTCAGCATTCCACCACTGTGGTAGCAGATGTTTAACTTTGGAGGACTTTTGCTACAGTGCAGTATCTCCAGTTTGCAAAATGTTATGAAAATATTCCATGTTTGATACTATGAGGAAAGCAAATAAGAAATTTTAGTCTTAACCTGATTGATCTTCACAGCTATTTCTTCTCAATTCCTATTAAAACATACAAGAATCTAACCCAAGTGATATGTAATACAACTGATATTGTCATCTGGTGATCAATTCCCCACTTGTTCTCACATCAAGAAGAAAATGGCTGACCCCCAAACTTCCCAAAGCACACCGAACTTCCTGCTGGTCACAAGAGAAAACAAGTGCCATCCCTTGTAGGTGTCAACTGTACCACTCTGGGAGCAGTTAGGTTTGTTTTTTACTCCCATCTCTTCTGTATTTCCCAAACCCCAATGCTTTAAAGATCCAGTATCCAAATTCCCAACAGAGTTTATTCTGGGCCATTCTAGATGCATATTTTCTACTTCCCAGACTAAAATACACAGTTTTGTTTAGTTCTTTTTTCTTTCCTTCGAGTTCACATATAATCTTCTTCCTATACACAGCATTTCTCTCCCTTCACAGCCTCGGGTTTATTTGGCTAAATGAAACATCTTTCTCACTCACTTGGTATCATGTGTTCTATCTCCCTATCATCAATTTTGCAGCCCTTCGCTGCCTTTATTCCCATTTGAAATCACATTTCCTAAGCGAAGTTATTGTCTTTAAGATGAAACCTTGCTGATCAGTGTAGTTATACCCTTGCTCTGTTGAAAACATCTCTGATAAATTTTGGTTACTTACTCGTCTTTTCCATGGCTGCAAAATATTAATGTTTGATATTATTTCTGGGATTACCCTGAGGTCCCCCTCTTTCTCAGTGATCTATTACTGATAAGTACCTAATTTATGATTACAGGTTACATTAAGTAACCACACATTCCTGGCTTTGCCTTTTTACTCTATGATACTTCAAGCCATTTCTATTACTCCAGTCTCCTATGTCACTCATTTCATTTATGATGTATTCCTTTGAGTTAAAATGATAACGGGTAGCATTACACTATTAGCAATCTCTATCAGATCTCAGCTTTTGTACAAGGGTTGTGGACTGGAACATTAATTAAAGCTGATTCTGGAGAACTCCCCGTGGGCCACTCCCTGGCACAACAGTTTCCTCTCCTGTGCTGTCTTACCACTGTGCTGTTCGTTTTACCTTGGAAATCCTAGTCCCCTTCTTCTCTAACTAATCTTCTCTCTCTTTTCGTGTGACACCGCTAATTTTGAGCAAGCAACTTTAAGCAAGCACCTAAATTACTTGAAATATAATCAACCTAATATTGTTGCAGTATGCACACTTTGAAATGAATTCTCTAATTTGGAGCAGAGCCCAAATTGCTACATGATAATGACAGAATTTCCATTGTTTCAGCAGTTTTGTGGATAAATCTGTAGGGATTTGTGCTGCAGATTCTCCTAAACATCATGTGCACCATCTTAGCTGCCAAATGTACACTTAACTACAGTCTGCTCTAATGGATTTTCTCAGTTAAATTCTCCTTAAGTTAAAGCACTCACTGAGATAATTCCTTTAGGTGAAAGAAAGGAGGACTACTACTTCTTAACAAATATTAGCTGCTGATTAGTTATTATCTGCATTTCAACAGATATACAATTTAAGTATCAATAGCATCATCTTGCATACCAAAAGCCCAACTTGTGTCCTAAAACCATGTGCAGAAATAAAAATCTAACATTTTTGGTCTGGATAGACAGTTTTGAAATCAGTAAGAATGAAATTCGAATGTAATTGCAAGGAATCTATACAACTGCTCTTTTAATTTAAACATGAACTCGTAAAATAAAAGGATGAAATGAGTAACCTGGGACTTGTGACTTTTGACTTTTCATACAGAGAACTGTATGAAAGTTTTCCTGAAATATGGTCTGTGGGTCAAATTGGTGATACTCCTTAATGCAGTGCTATATATCTAATAAAAGTCCTCATATAAGTGTAAAGGTCTGGCTCTTTCTACATACCTTGTTAGTAAGATTGGTGTCTCATCTCCCTTCCTTTCCATACAGGGACCTGGAATGTTTGAAGTAAGGATCTTTTATGAATCAGAGGAGGACTTTCAGCTAACATAGCACAGGAGTATGGCATGCCAGGCCCTTTTGGTGCTTCCCAGGCTGCTCTCAAATGCAATTGTTACCTTTCACAAGGAGGAGGCAAGCTTAAAGCCCTCTGCTTCCACAAAGCAAAGGAATCTAAAAATAAAAGGTAAAAAAGTCTTGCAGCTTTATTGAGATACTTCTCACTTTTTTACCCCTCTGTTTTCTCCTTACTTGCATAGAAAATGGTCAGCTGAAACCAGAAATCTTTCTAGGTATCTAGAGTTAGGAATAAGATTGGGAGATGTCTACGATTTCCAAGTTTTGCCCACTGACTTTTTCCTTTGAAGTAACCTCAAGGCAAGCTGAGAAAGGTCACGTGGTTGATGAAGGTTATTTTTGCTATGAAATGCTAAATATTGGTTTTTTTCTTCAAAAGCTCTTATTGTGTCTATAAGGAGGTTTAATAACACAAGTTATTAAAAACTGTATATATGAGGCTATAAACATATAAAGAAGTCTGCATTACACTGTTTTGCCTGTGATATTTATGGTGTTCGAGTTTCATTTACCTCTAAATAAAAAGGAATTATTAGCCCCAGTAGAAAGGAGATCCTGCTTAATCTTGAGCACAAAGGAAGGTGTAGGGGTTTAATAAAGAACATGCTCTTATTTGGGAACTAATGCTTCTCCCAAGTCAGTGTTAAGAAAAATTTTACTCTATGAGTGAACCCCATGAAAGCTCCGTGCTTTCTCATACAACAGAAAGCTGAAGGGAAAATGTTGCCCACTTCACTTTAATTAGAAAAAGAGTTTGAATTTAGCTACCCAGGTACATTTATAAAGCCAGTAAAACACATCCTTATGGCTTCTGAAGTTATAATAACATGGATTAAGGCCATAATTCATTTATTGTACAAATTGCATTAGATGCTTACTAGCAGGGAGGCTGAGAGAACAATGCATTATACATCACAATAACAAGAAAAAAAATCATATTTACATAATCCTTTAGCTGTTCATAGTCATCTGCGATTGCTAGTCAAGTCATCATTGTAGCAGTTTTGAGGGGGAACGAATAAAGACCATGTCTTTCACGGTTAAAAATAGGGAAACTGAGGCAGAGAAATACTGTGACCTCTGACTTTTATAGAAACAAGTCTCATGCTACCTGAGTATCCCAGTTAGGACCCCTGTGCATAACTAAGCATAATTTTCTTTACTCATTTCTATATTTGAATAACAGTTAATGTATTTTGCCTGGCTGTTATACTAAAAGTAATGGCAAGACAAGGAGCAGAATAAACTGTTCTGCTGAGCTCTGCTGTTCCTTAGGGCCAGTGGGCTGCTTGCAATTCACACAGTTCTGTTATTATCCTGAGGAGATTTTAGGAGTAAAATGTCAGAGTTGGCTAAAATTTTCCTTGGGGATTTCTCCTGCTCTGATGCACCCTTCTTGTCCTCTTTGACCAGTTATTGAAGATGGTTATTAATAAGTTAGTCTCTACACCTTTTAAAGGTGATAGTTTCATAACTATCATAACTTCCAAAAAATGCCAATCAGGGTCAGTAAAAAAAAAAAACCAATCCATCAATTTTTCAAAAAGGCAGACTTTCTTTATCACGTAGTTATATTCAGGACCTACTCTGTGTTAAACAAAAAGCCAACAACTAAAATTCTACCCGTCTCACTAACCTTTGTATCAATCCATTCTTTATTATGAAGTGGGTAGAATATATTGTCTATCACAAGTTCACAAATTTCCCAGAACTGAAAGAATTCATATATGTAGAATTACTTTTTCATCCTCAAAATGTAACTGCCAGTAATATTTTGTCACACAGGTTTCTTCTATTTCTTTTCCAGACAACATAAAATTTCAATACTAGAATACAATAAACTGTCGTGGGTTCAGTATTAGTCTTTTTTCTGCCATCTAAATTAGTCTATTTTTAAAAGATTTTGAAGATTTTTTAAATTTGTAAATTTGTGGCCTGTGAAAATCAATGTTAGCAATGTTAGGCAGGAAACTGGTGCCACCTGAGCACCTGCAACATATTGGAAAGAAAAGTTACTGCATAAATTTGTAAGCATTAGCCAACATGGTGTCACTATTCCAGTCAGGGAACTTATCAGAAAATGATAGATTATCTTTTTTACAAATGTTTTCTTGAACTTTATATTTCTAAATTTAAACTTTTCAAAATTTATATGGGTTTCAGGTTATTTTGCTGTGGTGTAGGGTTTTTTAAAAACAGTAAGAACAAGGGAAGGAAAGAATGAGAATGGTAGTTATAAAAGCAGACCACTATATTCAATAACAAAAGCTATACCAAAGCAAAATACCTAATCAGAATGAATTATCAAGAGGAAAATCTTGGTCATTTTTACAGCAGTATCAAGGGGCACAGTAGTATTCAAAGCAAAAGCAGCGATATAACAGCTGGTAGCCTTAGTACAACCACAAGGGAAAATGCCTCATCCTGCTTTTCCATGTCTATGTTGTCCTGCAAATTTATGATCTTTGTAACTGACATGAGACAATATGACTACTCTATATTGCATAACTGGGCACCAAAATCCTGTATTTTTGAATGAAACAATTTTTTGGAAATTTATGACTCAATATGAAAAATGATCCATTGAAATGATAGCATGAAAAAGGAATCTGTAAAGGAGAGTTGCTCAGGCTTCTATGTGCTGCCCTTGAGATTCATCCTCTTGTACTCAATAAATCTACCACAGGCTGCGTGCAGAAGTCCTGTACCCAGCCTGAAGACACGTTACCTAAGATTCACTGGGCCTGCACAGCATGAGAAATGATAATTGTTACTAAAGATAAGGCTAATGAGCAATGTTTCCATCAGGGGAACAAAGCATCTCTGCTGCTGCAAATGTTGCCCTTTGGGCATGATTTAGAGGTTTGCCAGAGCAGTGGACAGAGCAAGAGTCCAGAAAGATTTTGCCATTTTGTCACTTCGAACATCCACTCTCATTTCAGTGAAACACTACTTTCAGTTCTAGGTTTCTAGCACCAAAACCAACAGAGAAATAGGATGAGCTGAGGAAGCACCTCAGAACAGGCACTGTCCTGTTGCACAGTGGGAAACCCAAACTTGTCTGTTTTCACTCCAGCATTCTAAGCTAGCCACAAACATAAATATTGATTTCTGATACTCAAAGCTACTACTCCATTTGCCTTGTGGCTGATGTCAGCCCCGCTTCCTTTCATCCAGTGAATATTAGAGTAGTTTTATGAAGTACAACAGGTTCCAAAGGGAGAGAGGGAAAATACATCCACAACAAAGATAGTTTATTAGTTCAAAATTATGTTACAATGGAAAATTGCTCCTACTGACTGCATTTTTAAACAATTGTATGTTGCCTTTCAATTAAAAAAAAAAAGAGTAAAAGTTTTTGGTGCAATTCTGTTTGAGTTTTTTTCTTGTACAGGTGTATTCATGCAGGATCATGCTTCATCTTTCCACACTGACTAGAGCAGAAATATGTGGTATAGTTGAACCTAAGTAAGACTCAGTCATTTACTTTTCAACCTGAGGGTTGAAGCACTGATCTGTGACATGAGATACCTGAAAACTGTGAATGTTTGCAAGGTGTCTGGAATGGAAAATGAGAGTCTGAAATGAGCAGCTCTGAAACATTCACTTAATTCTCCTGTATTTCATGTGAAATGAAACTTCCCAATCAGTTGACAAGGGTCTCTTGTTTTAAATTTCTATAACACCAGAAATTTCCTGACATAATTTTTTGTAAGCATCATTACATTCTCCCAGTTTTTTTCCACTTGCAATAAGCTTTTGTTTACATGAGTCATTCATAAAAATCTATCATTGTAAATAAGAACCACTGCAAACTTATTTTCCTCATATAAAAATCAGAGGACATTTAGGACTGGATTTGAACTCACACCTATATTTAAAATGTTATGCTGAACTTGATGTAATTATTTTCTTTTTGATTTTTTTAATCCAAATGAAGACCACAAACATTATCTGTTTTACATTCAGTTAAAAGAATGAAATCAAGCCACAAGGCCTCAATTAAGTTAATGGGTATCTCATTTAGATATGGAGATTTGTTAATTCAGTACTATCTTAAGTCCTTTTTTAATCTATGTCATTGAAATCTTGAATGTCACATTCTGGTATAAGCAATACTTTATATATATAAAATCTCCGTAGATAAAGGGTAGGATTCAGCTCATGAATAAAGACACTTAAATTAGGTGCCCACATGTAGGTTCTTGTTTAAGTCCAAGGTTTATGTCCAAGTATCCATTAAACACAGACAGCAGTGCTTACACACATCAGCTTACAACAGATGTACATTTTGTCAACAATTGCATCACTATTAGGTGTAATGATGGTTTAGACAAATGTTTTTTCTGTTGACAGCTACTAGAAGATTTATTTGCCTAAACATATGTATACAGTAACATCAGAGACAATTTGTAACATCTCTGCTATATAGTAGTCCTGTTCCTGAAAGGTGCTGCTCCCTCATGGCTACAAACTTGTGGGCAGCAAGATATCTATGTTCAGGCAAAACATTAAATCCTATATGCATAAAACACAATTTGAGCATTTTAATCTGTGAAGTGAAACTCACCTTTAGTTAGGCTAAATTTCTACTCCTTGAATTACTCTCCATATGCTGTTTTCCTGCAGCTTTCTTCCTTGAAAGATTTCTCTCCTTTTATAGGGTGGTGAAGTGCTGAAGGCTAACATAAAACGTATGAAATATATGGTTGCTAATAATTTTCTCAGCTAGACCAATGGTGAAATAAGGTTCTTGTTCTTAGCCTGAAAATGTGGCAGTTTGCATATAAAAAAGCACTAACCTTCTGATGTCTGTCAGACTTGCCCATTTATTTCCCTTATGCTTCTTTCACCTCTGCAATTATACCTGGGGACAGAGGGAGATACTATGCCCTTCTGCATCCTCACATTTTCTTATTTTTCTTCCCGTCAGCATAAGTCCTCTGAGTCATTTAAGATAAGCCTGTGACATGAGCACAACCATCCAGTCCTTTCAAAGAGTTGTAAGTATCAGGAAAACACAATGTACTTCTGTGGAAGAAGAGTGCGTTTCAGTTTCAGTTATATTTTGCTGTGCAATATTGTATTTAGGGTATGGTAAGTGTGGGGGGTTTTAAAAGTGATTTTTTGTTTTTCTTGTTTTCTTACATATTGATATGGTTTATAATGCTTTGGGTGTTTAATAGGAGAGCTTGTGGTTTTAACATTTTTGCTGTAACATCACCAACATTTACTTCTACTGCCTGAAACAAGGTAGTTCTATGGGCCTGAAATTCCCAGTGGCTGTGTATGGTGCTATACTTCGAAACTCCATTCAGAGGACAGAAAAACACAGGAAATTAGAGTCCTCTTTACTAGTCCCTAAGTATCTCTTATGCATTTGTTTCCTAATCTGAACAGTATATTCACTTTATTCTTTTTTCTTATTATTTTTAAATGGGGGCCTGTTTTACAAAATGCCACGGTCAGTATTACAATAATAATAAAAAATGAGTTTTACTGCTTCTAACACCACTTACTTCCTCCTGTGCTGCAGAGAATATGACATTATACAAAAAAAAAAATCTCATTCGAACAGACATTTTCTGCCTTACTGGTTGACTTTCTGTGAATAAGTAACCTTTTACATTGTGAAAAATTTTGTGGCAAATTATCTCTCTAAATAGAGTTTATACATACTACATGACATGTTACAAAAGCAAAAGTGAATAAGAGACAAAGAGAGATTGCAACCTTTCTTGGAAAGGTTTATCAGCAGGGGAAAATAAATGTTATATTTGTTATTACAGTTCATTATCACGGCTGTATTACCAGTGGAGAATGTTGTTATGCATTAAATATTAAAGTCTGGAGATTGTATTTCTATGAATTTAAGATACTGTTGAATTTCTTTCTAAGTTTTAATCTTGCCTTCTGTATGTGGAACATATTATCATATTACTTGAAAGATCAGCAGGTGTTCTTTTTTTTTTTGCATATGCAGAATAGTATCTTTAGGGCTGAGTTTCCCATGCTTAGGGAGAGGGCTATTGCAGCACACTTGCTTTCATGTCACAGAAGAATACCAGACTAATATATAATGCACTTCTGGGGCACTACCACAAAATAATATTGACAACAAATGCTTAGTATGATTATAAAGAAAACTAGAATTTCACAATTCAGAATGAAACTGAACCTCCAGTTGTGGTAGGGTTTTGAAAGCTATTGTTGTTTATGTGTAGTCTGGCTCTTCAAAGTTTCTTGATCCCCACATCAGCACAATTCCTTAAATTAAGATGAAACATTAAAGAAAAACAAGGAAGCTGTGCAGTCAGACTCTAGTTATCCAAGAACCCACAGATGAATAATGTAATGGGCAGCTGACATGTGTTGAACACAAGTGGGAATTACAAATGTAATATAATCAGATATATTAAGCATTTAGCTACTGGTCTCACTTTTATCTAAGTACTTTCAAAAATTAAGTCCTTGAACACCTGTAATCGAAACAGCATCTCTGAGAGGATGTGACAGTCAGATGCAGAGGAGGGCTCACAGTATGAGTGTGCCCGAATATAGGGGTCTGTACTCAGAGCAGTCATCAGACCTTGAGTGCTGCTTCTCAGTTACACAAGAACTCCTGTAGTTAGTTCTAGTTTCAGCATGAAAACCACCATAAATGCTTACAGCCTTCACATGCTCCACATACATGTAGTCAAAAAACACACTTCCCCCATTCCCAGAAACTCCATCCAAAGCAAATTGTGTGTTTTTGAAGATGGAGGAATGAAATTCCTCAACAATAAACACCCGCAATAACAATATGGGCATAACAACTATCATTATTTTTTCCATGCACCTACGGCCAATGTTCTTAGATAGAATGAGGTAAGTAGGAATTCCTTGCCACTACTGGGCCAATATCTAGGGCTACCTTTCCTAGGAAAGTTTGGATCAGATAATCTTTCTATGTCCTTGCAAATTAAGTTATGATATGCTCTGTTATTTCATTTAATTTATGTTATTTCTTTTAATTCTGTGATTCTAGTTCATTATTTTGTGTCAAAAGTTATTCCATAAAATGCAATAGCTGTACTTTTTCCCAGCTGTAGTTCCTGAATTCAGAGTGCCCATCAAAAATTCTGAATGAAGCCTAGGAGAGAAATGAATCGTAAGACATATTCTACTATCTTTGTGTCTGTCCTGGTGGGAAGCCACACAGAAGAGGGAGCATTTCTCTTGGATGACGTTTCTCGTGCCTTTCTTTGAGGCACCTAACCATCATCAGCATCGTGTCCTGTACTGGCTGGAGTCTGCTGCTCTTCATTACCTCTTTGGCCGTATTCAGCCCTGTGTTTAACTCTCCCCAAACACTGCCTAGGGAACATTTACTCAGCACATTGTGGTTTTGTGCAGCAGACCTCACCTCTGTCACTTAGTCCATGTCTGTGTGGTAAGCTGTGAACCTTCATCTCTTGGCTGAATTGCAAATTCAGCTCCCAGACCTGACGGGCTGTGCAATGGCTCAGCTCGTGGTGTCTGCATGTGAAGTCTTGTTTTGACACACCAGTGCACCAGAGGGTGCCTGTACAAAGCCAAACCTCAGGGGCCCTGAGCTGTTCTCACCCTTCACACTTAGTACCAGCCTTCGGGACTTAGAAAACATTGGCCATAAGGATACATTTCGTGCCCTTTCCTTACTTTTACTACCATTCATTTCCTCCAAGAAAAAGCCTAAACCATGACTTATTCTTGGATAACAATGTCTCATATCTTATGCTAAGTCTCCCAGCAAAACATTTCTGAAAGTTATGGCAGCAGGGCCTGGAGCCTGAGGAATTTGAACCATAAACAACAAATAATAAAAACTACATGGGGCAGTAAATAGCTTCCACTAGTGTTCTACGTAAGAACAAACATTTTATGCAACAGCCATTACCAACAAAATGTAGGAGACTATAAATTATAATGCAATTTTGCAAAAAAATTGTATATAAAATGACACACAAAATTTGTTAAATCAAGACATATAACTTACAGTAACTTCAGATACACATGATAAAAGTAACATGGATTTCTTCTTAAATAATATTTTCATCTCACGCATAGAAATCTTACATCATGAACATTGAAAAGCTGCAGTAAAATAAGAGTATAGGCTGTGTCTCTAAATTTTCAACTGAATTCTGAACACATTTATTCATGGGTCTAACTTCTAAAAAGCTACTAGAGTGCTCCTGAAAATTAAGCACAAAACTAGTCCTATTGATCAGTAAAATGTGTTCAAAGTCCAGTATATGAAGACAGTTTTGTGCATAAAACTCTTGAAGAATATAAAAATATTTTTGTAGGTTTGGACTCAAACTTTCTCACAGATTCATAGCTCTGTGAATAAAATATTATTTAGTGTAACTGTACACAAATTCACAGGAACTATTTGTTGTCTCTCAGGTAAGCATTACTTACTTTTATCCTTTATTACACAGATATTTTTTCTCAGATTTTGTTGAAGCAAATGGTCTTCACTGCTGTTTTATGTTTAAGTTGTATTATTACTTCTATGAAAATTGCCAATAAACAAATACTAGTTAATTGGTGACCACTCATATTTTTAAAATAATATTGTATTGCCTAACTGCACTAGATTTCTTTACACAAAAATAATAATTAGAATGTTTGATACATGTTAAGCAGATATAAGAAGTCACTTTGATGGTATTCAACCATTGCAAAAAAGTCTGTGCTATTAATTAAAACTTAATGACCTGAATCTATCTGTTATTGACAAAATGTGGTTTATAATTGCACAGGAATTTAAGTAGCATGGCTGAAATAATGCGAAAACGGCAAAACCTAAAGAGTTGGCTTCCTCACAGAAAGAATTAAGACAGCGTAATTAAGCTTGTCCTTTAAATTAATAACAAAGCTGGTAAATTTTCTCTTTGCTTCATAAAGTTGATAACTTTAGATATTTTTGTAAATGAATCCAGCAAAATATCCTATGGAATTTTCATCTATACATTGCAGCTACCATGCAAAGTGCTTTATAAGTCATTGATTAAATGGTCACCTGGTCATAAATTTCAGTTTGATTAGCTTTTTAATCTAACATACTAAGTCTTGCAAGTCTAGTCTTAATGTTCAGAACATAATTCATTTACATATTAATTATATTGTTTCTATTTGAGAAAACCAGGAGGCACTGCCCTTGAAAACAGCTCTTTGCCGCTGCTCTAGGTGTTAGTGTGATGCTTAAGTCAAGCTTTTTTTCTGAGACAAAATTGTTTCCAATCAGTCCTACATTTTCACTCCACAACACTTTGTCCTCACATCCCTCTGATGTGTGAGGAGCTAAACTGAGAAAGAGCTCAGGGCTTCTACCTGTGGCCTTCAACACAACTTGGTTCTGCAGCAGTGTGTTATCGCTCCGCTCTCGAGATGCTCCTCTCCCACAGCAGAGGCGGGAGCTGATGTTGAGGCTTTCTCACAGGGGTCGGGGCTGGTTCCCCGAGAGGTGCAGGTTCCCCGAGAGGCTCTGCCGGCTCCATCCTCTGAGGTTTCCAAGCCCCAACACGGCACAGCCCTGAGCACCCTGAGCTGAGTTCATAGCTCTGCGAACCAGTTTGGATCAAGTGATTTTCTGAGCTCTTGGTCTCTAGAAATAGAGACCAAAAGGATACTAATAAGTTCAATTTTCTCCCACCATGGGTTTTTTTGGGGTTTTTGTTTGTTTGTTACAATTGTTTTGTTTTAAAAAGTATACATAATAATACACCCAAAACTTTCCTGTATTTTTTCCCTCTATTTATCCTTCAGTTTCAAGTGAAGAAGTGTAAATTAAAAACATTTTATTTTATCTCATTTACAAGAAATATCCAAACCAATTAAGAAATAGAAATATTTCACTGAAGAAATACATTATAATTATGAGAAATAAATTGTGAATTCTGAGGGGATTTCCTGCTGTAAGTTATGAAAATAGAGATACTGTATATCTTGATTTTACTCTGTTTCTTTATGTAGTTAGATTAGTAATAGCTGATTTGAACTTAAAAAAAGTTAAATGGCTTTTAATCACAAATATAACTATCAAGATCAAATTTTGTTTTAAACAGATTAAGTTGTATATACTCGTGGATATACATTTATATGTATATATATATATGATAGCGATTATAAGAAAAAGACAAGTACAATCACCTTTTACAATCTAGGTTTCAGGAAAAGAGATTTACTGGAGCTAGGAGAAATGTCTTGATTAACTTTTAGCAAGACTGTCAGTACTGCTGAAATAAATACTCCTTAAATTAATCTGAAGATTTCACAATTTTTAACCATGTTTTCTGTGCAAATTGCAATCCTGGTGTTAGTACTTGGCCTGTAGTGACTTTTGCTGTGCTTACAGCTGGACATGGTACCTTTTCTTCCTATTACAAACTTCTTGTTCAGTTAACTCAAACTGCTTTTTTTAGGGATGTTACTTGAGATTTAGGTGCACTTCTGTGACTGGTGAAATAATTTTTGCTTGTGGTACGTGCCTTTTGAAATATTTCTGATAAAAGTAATGTGGCAATATCAAATGCCATTTTAGGGCTAGATTCCTGTGACAGCCCTGCTCTTGAGGGAAAACCGGCTGACAGGAGTAGGTGGTTCTAGCTGGCTCTTGACTTATTTCTTCACCTTATAGATTTTCTTCTAGGTTTCACAAATTGGAGCTTTAGAGATTAGCCTGCTTCATTACTTAGTTTGATTAAGAATAAAATCCATACACCTCCTCAAGTCCTACAGAACACAAAAATGCAAGAAACTTTCCAAAAACAGTTTCAGCAAGGCCAAGACTGATCTTCCAAATTTAGACACAAGAAACCATGGAAAGAAAAAACTTCTAACAGTAACAAGAACAATGATCAAAATACACCTATTAGAAGACAAAATTTTAAGCAGTCAACAAAAAAGTTGTAAAATTGTTACAACTTTATTTTTTAATTATGTTCAAGAAATTCCATTATATAGGTACTTTAATTTATGGTGTTTTGTTCACTATTTATTTGCTGGTGATCTAGAAAATAATCACTCGAAATTTTGTACCACTGATTCACTTTTATAAGATAAGGTTTTTTCCATTATCTTCAATAGTGAAATTAAGAAGATGATAAAAACACACATTAAAACTGTTCCTTCATCTTTATTAGAAACGTAAAATTCTGTCATTGTTCATTGCTCTAAGAAGTCAATAGACAATTCTATTAGGTATTGGTGCTTTATGCCAACATAGTATAAATTATTATAGAATAATTTTAAGAAGAGGCAATGCATATCTAAGGGTATATGGGAAAAATATTATTAATGTGTTAATAACTAAGCACCCTTACTAATATTATGAACAGTGGGAGTAAAAAATAAAGTCGCTGTAAATATCAAATAATTTTACTTCTAATGTCAGCATTTTTCAGTTATCCAGTTAGAAGATATTCCCTCAAGACATTCAACAAATGCAAAAGTATCTGTACAATAGCACCACTATACCTGCCAGTTTTAACCCTATAATGTTTTTTATATAACCCATACAATATAAGCAATTTCTTATTATTTATACTTTTAAATATAAAATTTAAAAGAATGCTTTCAATTGTTTAATCTACTCAGTCATATTTAACTCTGAAAAGTTACTTAGCTTCTTATGAACGCTTATAAAAATATTAATCCCAAGTTTCGAGCTCTTTTGCTTAAAACATATTAGAAATTTGAGTACGGAGGGATGGTGGAGTATTCCTAATACTTTAGGAGTATTAAACATTTCCAAGTCATTAAATGAAAGTAATGAATCAATACGTGTTCTGGCATTGCTCATTAATACATCACTGAAGCTGAGATTTATCCTATGTTGTACGACCTAGAATAGAAATATCCTTCATAAAAAATTAATTGAAAGACATATGATACAGGATTGCTAATCTGCAAGTAACAGTTATTCTCAGCAAAGTATTTTTTAATTAGGTCAGAAATGAAAACTGAACCTGCTGGCCAAAGTGACCTATTTTTCCCTGTAACCACTATGGAGCTACTTTCTTTTTTTGGCATGTAGTCTCAATTAATTGTTTTAATGACACAGTTAATTTTGCTTGTGTCTGCATGAATATTCATGTGCTGAAAAAATGAGATGCTGGAACAGAAAAGAGGCTACCTAAGCCCTCTGAAGGTCAGGACATTTGAAATCACTCCTACAGAAGGAAGCTGCAGGCTCTTTTAGCACAGAGTAAGGGTCATCCTCGGGTCTTTTAAAAAATGTTCAGCATTTATTAAGTCTTTTAAATTAAAAATCCAGGCTACTGACAGGAAGCTCAAAATGTGCAAAAATCTAGGCAAGGTGTTCATCTTAGTGATGCTAATTTTCTGGCTCTCAGAGGCTCAGAACAAGAAATTGCCACTGACTGGCATTATCTACTAGTTAAGAAAGATGGAGTCCAAACACTTTTACACAGTTTTTAAAGATTTTTTGTTATTTTTATACCAAGCATTTAATTGACTTTAAGTACTTATGAAAATCCCGCTGGGAGAAATCTCTGCTACAAAGAGAAACATTTCAAGTAGTTTTGGCATTTTCCAGTTAATTCTGTAGTTCAAATGTGAGATGAAATTTGGCATTACACCAGGAAAAAGTAGAGTCAGAGCTCATTGTAAACAGAAAAAAGAAACCTCCAAAGGTCTTCCATAAATATGTGGGGCCATGGAACAGGTCAAAAGCTCATCTTGGGGCACTCATTATCATTCAGTCGTAGTTCACTTTGCCAAAACCCTGCTCTATGCCCCAGAAAGGTGGCAGGGTTCAGAGACACCACTGCTCCATTACAGGAATCCATAGCAGGCTTCAGAAAATTCGGTTTGGGTATGGGATCACGGAGTGTCTGGATGATTATACACGCTTATCTCCATGCCACCAAGGGGAGGACAACTGTGTATCAGTTTAAGATTGGACGGAATGCATAAGATGGAGAAGAATTCATCACATTTCAAAGTCGGAGGTGCCCTATATAATGAAATCAAACTGTTTTCTGATGTCAGACTTACTGTACTGAAATCTGCTTTGTCACCCACTTTACTATATTTCCTGCCAAATAAAATCAATAAACCAGTAAAATATTAAAATTTGTTATCCAAATCTTAAGCAGAAATGTGAAGAAAGCAAAAAACACTGAAATTTGCTAAGAACAAAGTGAGTTATCCTTTTATGACTGTCCTATGCACACAATATCTCTGCTAGTGGATATATATATATTTGAAGAGTTCAATGCCCAAAACACCAAATGTTTTTTCCTGGCTTGCTAATAAGGACAGTTCATTCACTCTCAGCTCTCTTAAAGAGAGGATATTATTATTTTGGCCTTGAGTTTCTCACATCTAACTCCCATTTGTGATTTCTGTACTAGGTCCCTTGGAAAATGGATGATGACTTCCAAGAAACACAAAACATTATTTACATGCAGGAATTCTCATGTTAATTTTTGAGAGAAATTTAGGGAAATCAGAGGGAGAACATATTTTTTCACCAACTTTGTTGCTAAATCTTTAGAAAATCCCACTCTTGCTGATTTTTCCTAGAGCAATAGCTGTATCTCTTGAATATTTATTTCAAAACAATCAGGTTCCACTCATCCAAAATAATTTTCTCATTTTATGCACAATTCTTACAAATTGAATATAAATTATTAGATAAAAATTATCCAATTACTTTGAGAAACATAGTTTTGAGACATATAATTATCTGAGTGATGACAAACAATTAAGTTAGTTAATTATCCTTCTGTTCCTCCTGGTTATTCCTGCCCATTTCCCACCTCATTCTATCTCCCCTCCTGCATGATCCAATGTGATTTTCCTTCTTTGACCTGAGTAAACAGCTGGAGTCCTAAGGCACCACAAAAAACTTGTTTGAGCTAGAGAGGGCAAGTTGTTTTCAGAAACTCTACCTACGTGTGTCTAAGAACCACAGGAAAACAGCATCTGACATCATCACGAAATGTCTTCATGAATTCCAGATCACTTCATGAAAGACGGCATGATACTTCCATCTAAAAATGTGCTATAGAATATTTATTAAGTTCTATGATTCATGAAGTTTTTGGAACTGATAGTTCTCTTCTTCCAGAGAAATAAGGTGGGGGACTTTATTTAACTTTGACTAGCTTTTCCTGTTCATTTTTTCATTTCTTTATCATTTTCACAAGTCACTCTTCACCTCCCCAGCAGCTTTGCCAATTATTTATCTAACACCTTGGCAAACAGATTTTTCTTTCTCTTGTGGTGTGTGAGATGGTTTCTTTTTTGTGAACATGAAGAGTACATCTGTTCAGGCTCACAAGCAATAGGAAGGTTTGGGGGCCAGAGGCCTGTGAACTCTTTCAGTATAAAGGCAATTTAAATCAGTTTTTGTGCATTAGCAACCTCAGGTTAAGCTTCAGAGTTTTCCCTAGTTCTACACCTTCAGTGATATGGTCTTCTGATGCGTCTTTACGATGGGCCAAACGAGATTAAATTCATCAGTATCCCCAGGAGCCTGCTGTCTTTGGACAGGTGTGACCTGAGCTTCATCCTCTCATGGGGAAATAAATCCGTGTAACTGATCAGTGGGTGCAAGCAGACTCCAAATTCAGCCTCTGTTTGGAGAGTGGTCACTACAGACTTAGTTTTGGAGAGATCTGTAGTGCTGTTTTTCAGGTGAGTCAGCGCCTGGCACTGGTCCTGTGTGATCAGATCTAAGGGGGGAAAGACATCTGCAACTCACCTGCACTCGCAATAACATTGATATCAAAGATTTTAAAAAATAAAATATAAATAATAAATTTATAGTATTTCTGAGATAATAAAGAATTCAATGAACTGTCTTGTATTTCTGCAGGCATTCCATATCCTTATTCTTTGCACAATACATATCTCACATTATGAAAAAACAAAATCAAAGTAGTTAAACATTTCAACAGAGATAATTTGGAAGCTACTGCTATTCAGAAATTCTGCCCTTCCATAAAAGGTTAAAAATCTCAGTTACTATTGTGATAAATGGGAATTAGTTTTGATCTGGCTCCAGTCTGAAGGTATTTAATATGAGTTCATGTTATTTTAGCATTTGCCTAGGCATACGAATTACATTCACATATATCCGTCCTTCATCTTAATTTACATCTTTTAAAATAATGCCAGTATTGCTTCCATTTTCAGGGTTTTATACAGTTGTGCTAGTGATGTAGGAAAAATATGCTATTTTAGTATGCATATTAAAACTAGGAATGACACAAGCTGATGTCAAAGAAGACAGAATGCAACTATTTAAAGATGCTTGTAGGAAGAAGTGTTGTCACTTTTGTATTCTTTCACTGTCACAGCCACAACAATTCTACTATTTAACAAGCTATCAGAAGTTTTATACTATAAACTTAGACATACTTTTTTTCTTTTTATGTGGATGACTATAATATGCACGCTGATTTTGCAAAAAATGTTGATTTATTTGACTTTTGACAAGGACACTGATTTCTAAAATGGGTTGCATTGCATGATGACGGATTTATCAACATATAGCAAGTGATTTTCAATGAAATACTTGCCACAGCTGGGAACAGGTAGCATTACAATCCCTGCTAAGACTGCAGTGGTTTAACTTACTGGGAGAAGAGGTTTTTGCAAAACAACTTTTCCATCAAAGTGAAATGGAGTGAGGGACATATTCCAGTGCCTGTGTGTGAATGCCTTCTAGAAAAGACTTAAGGTAATTCAGCTAAAAGTGATCTAACATGCAAGACTTCTGTAAACTCTTCACAAAGATTTTCTGTGCAGAAACACAACTGTCTGGGGGAGCATTTCCCATATCATCACACATGTGATGCTTTCCACTACATGGCTCTTCCTCCTCTTCTTAACAACAAAAATGGACAAGCAAGTGCAGTTAAATAAACAACAACAATCATCTTCCATTTTTGTGGATAGGCAGGGTCTCTAACAGAGTTCAAAACATGTTAATATAAAGTGTTTTCTGTGCTTTGGTAATTTTAATGCCTTTGATGAAGTCAGTAAAATGCTCATAATCTGGGTAGTGTTATATTTATACTACATATACAGCTGAATATAATCATTATTTTCAGTATTTTAGGAGCATAGTAATAAGAGATACAGAACCATTTATCACTAAATTCACCTGCTACTGCCTTATAAAGTAATATTTTTTTTAAATAGTTGCAGAAAACAAAGCATAATGCTGTACTTGATCAATGATATTTATCAAAACTCATTAAGCAACAAGGTAGGCATATAATTGTATTTTCACACACAGATCTTCAGATTTGAGCAAGAAAAAGGCTCACTGTGAAAACCAGTTACTGAAAACCAGCAGGAAGTCTTTAATCCCCCACACCACAAAGCAAACCTGGGTTTCCAGTCCTGAGGAAGAATGTGACAAGGGCAGAGGAAAAGGCCTTTTGCCCTATAAATATCCAGAGGTGAATGAAGATGAAGGATGGAAAAAAAAGCATGTGGTGGGGATGATGATTGTGGTGGTTGTGGTGGAGTGAAAGACTGGATCAAAATCAATACATGCCTTCAGTGATAATTCAGGTTGCCTGAGTAACCTTAATTCAGGTGTTATATAATTTCTGGGTCCTTAAGCTACAGCCTTAGCATTCTTTTGGCACATTTCAGAGGAGACATAATAATAAGACTTTACTGATAATAAGGAGATGACTGCTTTTTTGTACTCAGCAAGGATAGTCATGCTAAACCGATGCCCAAACTGGTAACACTGTTAGTCTCCTGCTGGTACTATCCTTCAGGGAATGAAAGCATACTTAAATTTCTCTGCTATTTCATAAATAACAGCAAGCAGATATACGTGAATGATGGAATGAATTATGATATCTTAAGGAAAAAAAGTATATTCTGTGTTTTTTAAGCATTCTGCACCAAGTTCCCTGTCAGTCTTTATCCTGACCTTCTGTGTAGTTCCTCTCCCATTGTAGCTTCTAAACTCCTATTCCCTCTGCTGACTCCTGTCTGCCTTTTCCTACTCACACCTTTACTTCTCTCTCTTATCCCATGCAAACTTATATTCATTCCCCTAACATAACTGTCACTATTCCTCCCCTGCTGCTATTCAATTTCCTCTATTGTCCTTGGAATATTTATTTCATGTCTATTGATATACTTCCCCTTAATACTTTTCTTTACCACAGTTCCTCTTGCTCCTGTCCTGTCCAGCCATTTCTTTTCTCCCCTTCATCCCTCCTATATGGCAGAAGGATGCAAAGCAGGGTGAGGCAGGGGCAGGCAGGTGCTGGGGAAGTGATTGGGAGTATCTGTATTCTTATCTTTTTGTAAGGAAGATCTTATTTTAATCAAAACTTTGAGAAAATATCTGAGGGATATATTCAGCATAGAGTATTAGAGCCATAATGCTTTACATTTGGCAGTGATATCAGCAACTGAAAACAGAGACTTATGATTGAAAGCTTCTGGCAACCTCACTCATTGGCATCAGAACTCTGTCACCTATTACAACATGCTGTTTATTTAACAGTTTCTGTTAAATTAAATTGCTTATCTTTAATCAAGACAGATATATTTATATCTATTTTAAATAGCCCTCCAAATGTTTCTTTTAATTCTTGTACATAAATTCTAGTATAATGAGGTAATGCTGCTGCATTTTCATGAGTATAATAAACCTCTTATGGGTCGGACCAAGTTGAATATATCATGGAAGAGAAAAAGGGAAGGAGAAGAAGTTGATCAGAAATCAAATCATATTTAATATCTTAAGTTTTAGAAAGTACTGAGGAAGTCCACAGTGTATGGAGCATGATAATGATTAACAGAGTAGTGCCTTCATTTGTACAAATATTAAAATATAAGCTTTAACTTAATGAGTCTGATTCTGCTGTTATTTATCATAGTATAATCTCTTTGTACTCTCCATGTAGAAGGAATAGTGATATCAATGAAATCAGTGGAGATAAACAGAAATAAAACTACAATCAGACCCCCAGAAATTTAGATGAACAGCATAGAAAAAGAAAGATGATCTTTGTGACAGTACACTGGTTCTTATACAGGAAAGATCCCACCATGTAAAATTAACAATGTTTAAGGATCTTAACTTAGAAGGGTAAATTACCAAATGTAATAATTGATATTTCAACAATGATTGAAAAGTGGCACATGCTTATGTACAGCAGTATTTCCATATCTTATACATGATTTAACTGGAAAAAAAAAGTTACGTTTGGCTGGGACACAATTACAGTTGACTGGTATTGAGAAGACCATCCACATTTTATCAAACCTCTTTTTTTTCTGATTTCAAATGCAGTGTAACTACCTCCCCCACTGATGCCACAAACTTAATGATTCACAGAAACATAAGGAGTATGAAGAAAGACTGAAAGCAAAAAGGTTAGTTATACAACCTTGCAATAAACTTCATAATTTTTGTAGGTTTTCTTATTAGGTGCATGGCAGAGTATAAAATGCTTTTTCTTTACTTTCTTACCAATGTTGCTTGTGTAAATGTGAAGGTTTTACAGGTTGAATCCTACTGAAAATAAGTTTAATAGTTCTACTATGTAGATTCTTTTTCCTAGAATGATTTTCACCACAAATTTGTGAGTTTTTCAATAAATAAAATCTCTTATCTTTATTGTTCTTTAAATAAAGATTACAAATCAAATTAAATGCTGGAGAGTGAAACGGAGGATAAATGAGAGCAATCACTTTCCAAAAAGTGCTTTTAGTAAATTTTCTTCCACTGAGCAAAAACTCATGATGCTTACAATTGAACTATCCGGTAACCAGGCAGTGATAAAAAACACAAGATTGGAGGGCACTGTGTGTTTAAAAATTGTTTCCTAACAGTACAATATATCTTCTACTTTTCTTACTCCTTCCCATCAAGAAGAGCAATATAAGCCTTATGAACAACCACATCAGTCATTTGCTCCCATCTGCATCCAAGCAGAAAGCTTGAGGCTATGAGCAACATCAGCCCAGCACTAGCCACTATTCCCAAAGTAAGCAAAGCTTACGCCTTGCCATGGGCTCTGCTCACTTTTCCAGGAGAAATTACAGTCTTTTCTTTGTAAGTCTGCCTATAGGTCAAAGAAGTGGCATTGCTCCAGTTGAGAGACAGGGGAACTGCTTTAGAGAGTCTGCTCCATCACATGCCAAACCCTCAACTACTGCACTATAGGAAAGACTAGATTTATTTGAGGTGCAAAACAGTTGTACATGAGCTTTTCAGGAAGACACAGCAGAGAATCTCTATCTAGATGAGACTAATAATTAGAGGTAATATGTGTAATATATTAGCTAAAAAGTTCTTTAAGTACATTACAAAGGATAAAGTTATTCTCCATTTTTAAGTGAGGCATTACCAGTAAAATGAAAACGTCTCGCCACAGCCTTTTAATCCTCATTTTAAATCTGTCTTGCAATTATCCTTGATACTTCCATCGCTTATAAGTGATTTTTTTAAAAAATCCAGCCTTTTCTCTTTCAAAAGGAATTATTTATCATGTAAGAGATCCATTGCATATAGATCTAGGCTGATAACTAGTGCTCTGCAAGCTTTCCGTCAAGCATACCTAACATCAGCAATTATTTCTACTGATGGGCTGATTCAGTGACGCTGAGGTGCTATTTCCTTATTTTTCATCCCCATCCTATTCCTGTATTGTTCCAAAAGTAGTTCCCTGCCAAAGACATTGAGCTAATTAAAATAATAAAGCCCCATTCAGCTGAAACAAAGACAATGCTTAAAATTCTCAAGAGCAAAGGCAAATGAGCTCACTTACCTACCATTTTCCTTGTGCATATTTAGTTGGAATGTCAGTCTCCCTCCCTCGTAGTCCACTGAAGCTATGATTTATAGTGTATTTCACTGTCTCCACTCATATTGCCAAATACAGTCTTTTTAACATCCTGGATTTTTCCTACCAATGCTTACCAAATAAATAAATAAACAAATAAATAAATATTTCCTCATGATATTTGATCAACCACTTGATTAAAATCAAGCATCCTTTAACTGAAGTCTCAGCAGCTGAAACCTTAAGAACTGAAACTAATGTAAGTTGATAGCACTGTTAGAGACCAAGAGACATGCGTCTGTATCACAGGCACACCAGATAGCTTACTCTTCTGAGAGACTCATCCAACAGTAAAGAGCTGGCTGCAGACTGAGCCAAATCTATCCTCTGTGTGCTGCCTCCCAAACAGCAGATGTGTTGGGAGACACTTTTAACCCACGGACATTTTGTAAATAAATCGGAAACTTCAGTATTTTTAGCATATGTCCGAGTTTAAATACCACATTAGTTGAAAATACTTTAAGGAAAATAAAAGCCCAATAACCTTATAGTCAAATTTAATTTTAAGAAAAATTTTCTAGTTGAAGAAAACTAAACAAAGTTCCATTCAAGTACATATACTTTTTATAAAAAGATGGCTTCATACCTGAAACAGTTTCCATTTTCATAAATTAGCATCACAAATGACAATAAAATATCCAGTACCAGCCAGAGATGCAACTCAGTCTAAGTAAATGAGATTTATAAAAAAGCAAGAGAACAAAATACAAATAAATTCTCTTTCATTCATTTGTACAGCCATTTTTCCCAACACCCACAGGCATAACCTTTTTTTTTCCCAGTAATATACCTGAAATGGCTAGGATACATGGAAATAACACACCCCACTTTATGTTCTCACCCACAAAGTATTGAAGATATAGCATTTAACTGCACTAATAAAGAGGTAAAAAATCCATTTTAATGGATAGGCTTTGGGCTATCTTAACAGTAAAATCAGTCAGGCAAAATCACTCAAAATAATCACCTCAGCTAAAAGTCTTTACATTATAAGTGACCTTACTAGATAGTAAGACTGGGTGCTCAGAGTATGAATGTAGTTTATTGACAAAGCAGCAATGAAACCTGATAATCAGTGTATAAGAATGAAGGATGGCAAGTAGACTAAGTCTTACAGACATATCAACACAGGATATACTTGCTGTTTTTTGAAGAACCGAAACAAAACGTAATAAATTAATTGTTAAAAGAAAAGGTCTATTTAAAGAAGAGAGGAGGGCCAAAGATAAAACACAATATTTGGCGAATTGATTGTTATAACATTTATACAGTTATATAAATAATGATAATTTCTGTCAGCTAAAATCTCTCTTGCAGACCTGCACTGTGCTGTGCTAAATTCTATATGTTGCATTTTTTATATTCCTGCATACAGTAGATATGCCAGGCCCTTCTCTTGATTTGTCCTCTTTAAGGAAGGGCCATGGCTGCTCATAGCCAGGACAGGTGCACTGTTTCCTGGGTAAAAAACTGGCTCAATGGACAGTCCCAGGGAGCGGTGGAGAAGGGAATTACATCCAGCTGGTGACCAGTCATAGGTGGTGTTCCCAAGGCTCAGTCTCGGGGACAATTCTTTTCAGTACCTTTACTGATGACCTGGAGGAGGGCATTGAGAACACCCTCAGTCAGCTTGCAGAGGACACCCAGTTGAGTGGGAGGGTTGCACTGCTGGAGGGTCGTAGGACACAACTCCATGCAGCACTACAGGCTTAGGGAAGACTTTCCAGAAAGCTGCCCAGAGGAATAGGACCTGGGGCTGCTGGTCAACAGACAGCTGAACATGAGCCAGCCTGTGGCCATGTGGCCAAGAAGGCCAATGGCATCCTGGCCTGTATCAGCAATAGTGTGGCCAGCAGGACCAGGGCAGTGACCGTCCCCCTGTACGCAGCGCTGGTGAGGCCACACCTTGAGTACTTTGTCTGATTCCAGACCCGTCACTGCAAAAAAGCCATTGAGGTGCTGGAGTGTGTCCAGAGAAGGGTGACAGAGGTGACAAGTTTCCCTTTGGCAGCTTAGTTGAAATAGTTGATACCTACTTGAAATAGTTGATTCCTTTTCTTTGTTCTGTCATGATTTAACCCTAGCTGGCAACTAAGTAACATGTAGCTGCTTGCTCACTTCCCCCATCCCTGGTGGGATGAGGAGGAGAATCAGGAAAAAAGAAGCAAAATTCGTGGGTTAAGATAAGAATAGCTTAATAATTGAAATAAAGTAAAATAAGATAATAATAATAATAATAAATAATAATAATAATAATAATAGAAGGAAAAGAAGAAGAAGAAGAAGAGGGAGAGAGATAAAACGCCAAAAAAACAAGTGTGGCACAATACAATTGCTCACCACCTGCTGACCACTGCCTATCCATCCCCAAGCAGAGAGTTCCCTTCCAGCCAACTAATGGTTTATATACTGAGCATGACGCTCTGTGGTATGGAATATGTCTTTGGCCATTTTGGGTCAGATGTCTTGGCTGTGCCCCATTTCAGCTTTGGGTACACCTCCTCACTGACAGAACATGAGACACTGGGAAGTCCTTAGAGTAAGCACTCTGCTCAGTAACAACCGAAACATCAGTGTATTATCAATGTTATTCTCACCCTAAATCCAAAATACAGCACTATGTCAGCTACTAAGTAGCTCTATCTACTAAAGTAACTATCTCAGCCTATACCAGGGTATCTTTCACAGATCAGCTGGCATAGGTTTTGCTTGCTTGCTTTTTTCTTGTAGTGACTTCCACAAACATAGCAGCTAAACCCAACAGCACGCAAAAATGTAATCACCACTATTCTTGTTAGCATTGACAAGCAGGTTGTGGCTTACTAACTCTCTGCAAGTGGATTTAGAGTGTGTTTCTACAGGAGGAGGCAAAGGTGTTAGGAAAAATTCCACCACGACTTTTCCATGCCTGAAAAGGAGTGGACTAGTGTTTGGTTAATAATGTCAGCTCCCAGGGAAGCTGTGGGTATGGACTGCATACGAAGTACTAATTTTTTTCGGAGCCAATGAGAAAGATGGCTTTTAACTGGACTAAATTAGCTCTTTCACGGGAGAGCAACAAACCAGAGCAAATTGCTCAACAGTACCCCTCTTAAAATGTCAGAAGTACTTTGTCAAGCAGAATCATTATTTATATCATACAGACTTCCTGCATCTGCTTTTACAGGTACCATGGCCCAACCCAGAAGTATTCATAGAGAGCATCACCTACAAAGAAATAAAGATAAATGGTGTAGTTCACAAAACAGAGCAATATCATTCCATCAGAAACTTACATTTTGCAGAGCTCTAGGATTTTTCTTGTCCCAGATTTCCTGCTATCTGTCAAAAATTAAATGTCTAGAGATAGAGATACTGAATCTTCTCTTTGCAGGTAGAAATTCTCTTCTGTTTTATCTAAGACGGTGCAATAGTCAGGAGGAATAATTATTGTAAATCCATGGAGACATCTAATTTTTCAAATGTTCTCACTAATTCTAAATCTGCTTTCATTTTGCATGAGGACTCTTTCACATTTCAAAGAAGATTAAATGTTGGAGGAGAGGGGAGGAAATGCTTTTCTTCTCCTATTTTTCTATTTAGGTCAGATTTTGTGCTTGTGTAAATCAACATAATTACACTGATCTCAACAGAACTTCAATAATTACCCTGTTTGAAAACATAGACTTTTTTGTAAACAAAAATTTCTATAGTTAACCCTATTATCTAGGATATCTGGATACTTTAATTTTATGTTTGCTCTACAATTTGTCCATGTGGATATAACACCTTGATTTTCGATTACGTCATCTGTTCATCATGCTGTCATATCCCTTGATCTTCCATGACGCTGAGAAATGTGGTGTTTGTTGCAGTAAATGTGTGATAAAATGCTCCAAAATCCTTGAGCACAATCAGCTCCTCGGCTGTCTAATTAACATTCTGTTTCCACTGAGGCTGGGCAGTGCAATGGAGGTGGCAGGAGGAGGCATTAGTGGAGGTCTCATTAGTCCCCATTTCCTCATTTGTCCCCAGATGTAACGCTGGCAATCAGTCCTGTGTACAACTGTGCTGCACTCAGGCCTTCCTTATGGTGCTCCTGTCAGGCATAATTAAACAGCCCTTTTATTGATTGCATTTTGTATGTTGGCATTTAGACCAGGCAGTGAATAAACATCCCTCCTGAATGTTGTCCTGCACCAGGACTTCATCACCTGATCCAACACAAAGATCATTCCCATTGAATTACAAAGATAGGATATTCTCATTGTGAAGCACATCATGCTTCCAGGGCTGGTCAGGCTGTTCTCCCACCCCCACCTTGTGACTGCAGGGCTGTACATGCCCTACTCAGAGAAAGCTTTTCATCCTGTGTCATAAACTCTACAGATGGAAATAGTAACAGGACTGACATGAAAACTTACTACTAATTGCCTTCTGAATACAGGGAACCACTTACAAGAAGTTACGTCATCCCGATTCAAGGCTTATTTTAAAAGCAACTCTTGGATAGTACAATATAAAAATATACATCTGAATTCTTTTCTGGGCTTAAAGCTAGGTACTTCTACACTCTGAAATCCATATTTATACAGCCTGTTCTGTAAATTGATGTGTTTCAAGAAGTACTCCATACTGCTGAGGTTCTCTGCTTGTAGCCATCTTAATCTGATATGTAGTTTTTACAAGTAATCTTACTATTGATACATTCACCTGTATTTTCCACAGGCATAAAGTTCAAGCCATAATTTTGACTATACTAAAACAGTTATTAACTGTCTTTAACTTCTAAAATTACTCCAAAGCATGCCCTTTTTCTGAAAATTGAGGGTGGGGTGGGGTTTGGGAGCAGGGGGTCAGTGCAGCAGAAGAGCAAAATTTGAAAGGGAAATATGCTGGATTTGTTGTCTGTGGTGCAAGACAAGGCAAAAGAAATGAGAGGACAAGGAGCAGACTGTACTTGTAGCTGAGTTCTTAAGGCACAATGGTCTAATTGGATGAAAATGAGAGAAGATGAAGGGGTCATAGCGACAGAACAGTCAAAAGATGCCACAAAGCATAAAAAGCATCACACATCTCAGCCTGGTAATAAACACCACGTCTGAACACTTAAGATACTCTGTTATTTTTCTTTCTAGTCTGTCATCTAGACTGCTGGTTCAAACTGTTTGTTGGAGTATGATTTAAGAAATGGAAAGAGCATTTAAGAATCACATAACATCTCTGCCTTTAGCTAATCACAGGCATGCCTAAATTGCAATCTTAACTGATAAATATAAATTCATAAATCCTTGCTCATGAATGTGATGTTACACTGATTGGCTGAAAATTGTACACATTTAAAACATCAGTCAAATCAAAACTTTTGACAAACACAAGTGATGGAGCTGATGATCAACCTTAACTCTGCTCAGAGTGCCCCACGCCACGTGCACTTGTGGCACATGTATTCTCACTTCATGCCAAAATCGGTACCCTCTGACTGCCTAGTACACATCCTCAGGGATGAAGGGTAAGGCATTGTACCTTGGTATGCACCTGAACTCCACATTCTTGATTTTCAAGGTTTCTGTTTTTATAAACTGCATATTCAGAATGACACAGTGTAATGCTATTGTCTTCTGCACGAGGACACAAATTACCTTTTTCAGTTGTGTGGTGGGTTTGAATCATTGTTTTGGCCTCTCAAGCCAGGTTCCCAAAGCTGCTGCTCATGTTAATTGAATACAGTGAGAGAAGACACAGCTGTACCCAGTGCTTCAATGAGTCAATGCCACCTATGAAATATGAAAGGCCAGGTATCACATGGTGAGTGATACTCCTGGGTTCTTCCCAGTGTTCCCGTGCTTAGTCCTGGGAGAATGGTCACGTGACTGACAATTTCTGCTAGCCCCATGCCATCAGCTATTAAAGAGCTGGTCCAAGACAGACGTGAAAAGAACAAGGCAGTCAGACAGACTCACAGGCAAAATGGAACAAGTGCCCTACCACTACTGCATGTGAAGAGCCTACCTAAAAGGATGTACAAACAGAAATGATGTTCTCTGTTACCATAATTTGTCACTGAACAGTTCCCAAAGAAAAAGTTTCTTTTCCATTTAAGTGCCTAAATTAAAAGTTAAGCTGTGACTTGTACCTTGTTTTAAAGATTTAAATAGAATGTTGTTATATAGAATTCTATATTATAGAATGTTATATAGGGATTTGCAGGTAACAGTCAGATTTTTCATTTGATTAGTCATTCAACATTATAACACAAGAATGATAACAAGCTGCTCAGAATTAATCACAGGTAAGGATATGAACCTTTAAGGCAATAGCTTTTGTTTATAAAAGGCTATTTTTTGTTCAGATGCACTAATTTCTACAGATAAAAATCACACAAGAAAATATTGAATAATTTTTTATTGGCTAGAATCCCTAATACACAGGTTCACTAAAGTCTAACTATACACTATAATTAAACTGTCGAAGTTTTTGTATTAAATAATTAAAGTAACAAACCCAGCATTAATAAATTGGGTGTATCGTGTCTCTTCCTGGACAATTTGACTGAGAAGGCTCTGAACAATGCTTCCAGTTTCTCATACTCAATGAACTGGGTTTGCTTCTCATCCAGTCATCAGATGAATTAATATTAACAGCCAGTGCAGATGGTAAACTACTTACACATGTATGTTATTATGTCTCCACAGCTATTGTGAATCATTACGATAATCTTGCATCATTTCTGACCTGCTCCACATATTAGCATTAAGGGCTCAATACAAATCTGATGGAAGGCAGATTTATCAGTAGATCCAGTGTTCTTACAGTTCAACATATCACCATATTATGTTAACTGAAAATATATGAGCAGCCTGAGTCAAAAAATTATGACTTCTACTTCAAAGAGTAAAACAGAAATTATGGAAATATGATCACAAAGTCAATGCTTCAAGAGCAGTTTTTGATTTCTAAAGTAGTTATTACCATTTTTCTATAGCATATCCTGCAGAGTCTTGCTGCTTTTCATGAACTGGGGGGGTCTAAGAAGAAGAAATGACACTGGAAAACACAAGGAAATTAAAAAAATAAAAAAGTAAAAAAAACCAACAAAAAGAAGTCCCATTTGTAAATTCATATATTATAAAATGTAGTTTGTCTAATAAAAACATTAAGATGGTCATTTCATCTACAAGCACTAAACAGGCCCTGATGAGTATGCTTCCAGTGTTCATACTGTTTTTCTGGAGTTAATCATGACAACCACCAGAGGAAGGCAACCAGCGACAGGATGAGAGGACACGGTCTTAACCTGCATGAGGCTTAGATTGGACATTACAAGGAATTTTTTCACAGAAGGGGTGATTAGACATTGGAATGGACTGCTCAGAGAAGTGGTGGAGTCACTGTCCCTGGAGGTGTTTAAGAAAAGCCTGGATGTGACACTCGGTGCCATTGTCCAGTAGACAAGGTGGTGTTTGGTCATAGGTTGAACTTGATGATCTCAGAGGTCTTTTCCAACCTGATTTATTCTGTGAGTCTGTGAAGGATTGGAACCATGCATCTGCTTTTGGGAACAACCTGATGGCCTGGATCTGCTGCTAAGTGAGCACATTCAGCCTGGGTGGTGACTGCAGCCCATGGGCTGTAGTATCAGTTCCTGAGCCGACGCGAGTGGCAGCCCTTGCTGCGTGGTTTGCATTCACACAACGTGTCCTGGCAGCACTTTGTCTCTGCTATTAGCTACTTAGCACACACATGCCTTCCCAGGGCTGCTTTCACTAAGAGCGGGGTTTTGCTGCCACAGCACAACACTGTTCACAGTATAACGACATCTGTCCATCAGTGACACATCAGAGAGAGCACATCAGAGCCTGGATAGCTGGTGTGAGTCTGCTTTCATGCCAACCCTGAGTGATGATTTAAGCTTCTAGGCTGTACAGTGTTTTTCATGAGCCCTTCTATGACACTGAGCAGTTGCAATTTCTATTGCTATCCACTACAAATTCTCAAAGCAGCACATTTAATATTTCAGCAAACACAGAACTATGCTTCTGTCCTTGAACAGCTTGATCGATACATTGAACCTACACTGCCAGAAGTCAACACATATATTGGAATTATTCCACAAATGATTACTAATTAGTTAACCACAGCAATGTCTATCTATTAAGATGAAAAACAGCTCATCATCTGTGATTTGTATAACCAAAATAGTTATAATTAGTATAGAAAACTTTTCCATTTTAAGCTCTGCATTTCTTTACCCAGATCAGTGAAATATTAGGATTTACATCAAATCTACAAAGAGGCTTCATGGTATCTTACAGTGCTCAGGGGTTTAATAAAGCTATTTCTGCAGATTGTCTGAGGGATTCTACTTAATTAATTAACTTAAATAATAATATTAGATGAAGACTTTTAGAGAGAACATATACTCTGGTTAATTTCTTAGCACAGATAAAGTTGCCAATCTGCAAGAAATCCTACTGAAAGCAGTTCTTAGGAAAGGAGTAGTACTGATAATGATACCTTATTTTGCCAACTTGAACTGATCTGGAATTCCTGAGGTCTGCCCAGCTCCTGACTTTAGTCTGCGTGATCATAAAAGAGCCATCTTACCTCCCAACTTGTTTCTGCCACTTCCATGAAAATTTAGATATGAAAGATATCTTAACAGCATCAAAGAATAAATTTCCCGGCATTATCCTGGGAGTATGCTGACACCATCACTATCAGCACACAAATTAGTTTTGAACCAAAGCAACAGCTAAACTCAGTTTAGTGTTATGCTAGAGATAACACCCCACTTAACAGGTCTTCTAACATAACCAGTGCTGTTAGAGGAAAATTGTCCATGCCAAGCATTTTCAACTTCCAGAGAACAAAATATTTTGGCAATTCTTTAGGCAGTATTTGATGCTTACCCTCATGTATTAATAATATTAAAAAGGTCACATGTACAAATACACATTATTATAAAGGATTAAGCTACAATATTACAAACAAATTGGTGAGAAAGTTAGATCTCAAGCACAGTTCTAAAGATCCATGATATATTTTTAATATATCTAGATGGAAGACATGATTTCATCAGTTTTAACAGCTACCTATGTAGGAGTTTAGAAAACATTATCCTTTATTTTCTGATGGATTCTGAAATATATTTGAAACAGTTTGAAAATATGAAAATTAGAATATGCTAATAATATAATTATACTAATATAATACTAATTACTGCATTTGGGAGAGACACATATGTATATCCTTTTGTTGCACAGGATTTCTAATATTATTACTTGCATTTTGTATAAATGTAATAATAGATTATACTTACCCTACAAGATTAATTTATGAAACCATATTGTTGTTGATGATGGCAGCTGAACCCCTCAATGGAATTAATTAAAGGATAATCTCCATTGCTTTTCAGCATACAAACCAATAAATGGCTGCTGAGATTAATAGCTGAAGCGAAGCTAAAGTGTTTAAGGAATTTCAAACCCCATTTATTACACACACCCTACAAAGCAGGAGAGATTATAGCTGTACAGTAAACCAGAACATCAAAAACTCCAAAAACAAAACCAAAAAAGAAGCCACATAAAGGAAAACAACATTTCCTTCACTTGTGAATATTTGAAAATTATGCTTTTTCGTTCAACAGTTTTGTTCATAGAGATGAACTTGACTAGAATGAAAAAGAACAGGGATGAAGCTAAGAAATGTGTGCCAGGTCATTTTATTGTTCATCTAAAACAAGGAGTACACAGGGAAAACACTGTTAAAACAAATTAGGCCAAGACATGAAAATATAAGTAGATTTTTTAAAGAGAATTTGCAAAAGTCTAAATTTTTATCTTGAAGTCAGCATTTCCCAAATAGAATTTGGAAAATTATAGGACTTCCAAGGCTTTTGGCAAATGCTTTCTTTAGAGCAGGAACTGTGGTATCCTTTTGATGAAATTGCTGCTATATCTTCACATAATCTCTTTAGCTGACAGAAATGAGATTCATGTGATTTTCAGGTTTCCTTCTAGCTTTGGTAGGAGCAAATGGGGTACAGGTGTGTGCTGAAGCAGAAAGGATGTTGTGCGTTTAAACTTTGTCCAAGTGACAATTTTTCACTGCCATTTTAAAGGAGTTGCATACACCTTCGTTTGCAACAACCAGTTTATTCCATTTTTTTTTTTTAAGTGAATTGAAAACCTTTTTTTAAGTACCAAAGCCTGCTACTTTGTCTCATTCCCTTTGCATCAAATATTATCCTTAGCTTTGATTTCTTCCTAAATATAAGTTACTCTAATAAACACTCCCTACAAGCATTTTATTTAATTCTTCTTTTCATCTTATTCTTCACAAAAATGACTGGTAAATTCAGAAATATCTATTTTAAAAGGGGATTTCAATTTTTTTTCCTGTCTGTAGAAAATTCATGAAGATTTAAAATTATATATATAGATGTATGAAATGTGGGTTAAACTCATCCTACCCACTGTGCATCTTTACAGCTAATGATGGCTCAGCTTGCCAGTTAAAATATATTGTCATCTGAAGACAAAGACTTGTTCCAGGATAAAAAATGTATTTAAAAGATGGGAATAACAGTAATAAAAAATGTATATGCATCACTGCCTGGTCTGCTAGCACCTGCTCTGGTTTCATGTCTGCCTGAGAAACCTGCCTGAAGAGCATCTCCCTATCAATCATCTGTGTGAGACAGAAAGGGAAAGAAACAGAAATCTGCCAGGATGTGTGGTCACTTCATCATTCTTTCTGAGTTCAACCCTTTGTAGAGGAATAGGAAAAAAACAAGTCTGGAATGGATGAAGCAAGGTACAAAGAATCTCACTTCTGTTAGCCAGTAATGCTTCGAAGGTAATACACTAATCTGCTGAGTCAGAATTATTACCAATAATGTTAAGTCCTTAGATACATTTGTAATAATGAACTGACAAGGTAATTTGTTGCATTCTCTTGAATATTGCTTTTTCAGCGTTACATTGAGAAGTAAATTTATTTCAGTTTCTTTTCTTTTAGTCCTTAATTACACATTGAAAATTTTACCGCAACTGTGCAAATTATTCCTAGACCTTCAGTTGAAATGTTCTTGTTGGTTTTCCTTTATGTTTCCTTAAATCCACACTGCTCTAACCTGATTTTATAAGCCCTTATTTGTATAAAAGACTGCCATAATGCAAATAATTTAACAGACAAGAATACAGAACTAAACCAGGAAACAAAACAATCAAAAGTATCAAACTATTCAAAATGCCACAAAAAATGTTGAGATTTGGGGTGTTTTCTTATTAGTTGGAATCTAATTAATCTGAACTGTGGAAAAAAAATCTCAATTTTCTTTTTTAGCAGATCTCAGCTCTATTATTTTATTTACAAGATTTAGGTTTTCCAGAAATTAATTTTTTTAATTATTACAATCTTATATTAAAATGAATATTTTTTAAATACTACCTTGTCAGTCTGGAAGCTTAGGTTATTTTGAACACTGAGAGTGGAATCTGGTGAGGCACCAGGAGTTTCTACCTGTTTTTCAGCATAGCAGAGGCTTCTTTCCTATTTTACTGAAAGAGGTATTTCTCCTTATAAACATTAAAATTCGTTCATAATTCTCACCGAAATTTCAATCCATCCACTAAGAAACTTAAAATTGACACTACCTCATATGAAATGTTTGAGTTTCACCCCCAGTGATAACTTAAGAGTTTGCAAAGCATTTTTAGACAGCTCAGTTGAAGTATATCAGGTATTTTATACTACTGCTTTTCTTCTATAAAGATTCATAATATTTGTTATCCTCTATGTTTCATCATTATAGTTTGAGCCCAAACTCTAGGAAGTTCCTTCTGCTGATGTGAGTACAACATCTGTTTGGTCAGAAGATTATTCACTGTTGATACGTGAACTTCCTTATTTAATATAAAGGTACCTGTAACGTGTTGTAAATGTGTGACAGAGCAGAGCTGAGAAGTTCTCTATTCACTATGTGATATAATATAGTTTATTTGCACCATAACTTTTTGCAGTCCCAATGCTCAGCCCTACATTATGCACTGTTTCTGAGCTGGGTAGGATTCATCCTAATTTTGGCATTTGTTAGAAAAGAATCTTTACCTAACTGAAATACAAACTTGAAAAAGCCTTGTTTTCTCTGAAGAGCATTGAACATGCCTGAGAAAGGCTTTGAAATGAAGGCAGAGCCCTAAGTATTTAAAGTAAGACCTGATGAACTAGAACTTTCTGGTTTAAATTTGAGTTTGTCTTCTGGCGAGCACAGCAGGAAAATGGCCCTGTAAACAGGCTGCACAGGGCTAACCTGCCAGCAAGATAGTGAGATGGGAAAAATAAATCTCTTCCACAGCAGGGACTTGTGCAACCAAAAGCAAAAGGAGCCCCCAGGGTAGCACACACTGCTCTGGACATGCTTCCCCAGTCCCATTCCTCCGGGCCAGTGTATTACAGCTGCAAAGGACCTGCCATCTACCTGGCTGCCACTGAAGAGCACAGACTGATTCCTTCACACTTATATGTTGCTAAAAACAAAGCTTCCACCCATTTCTGTGCATTCTTATACCTCAAATCAAAATCATAGTAATCATTCTGGAAATGGCGATTCAGAACCATCTCTTTCTTGATTATTTGGTCTTATAGCTTCTCCTTGATCTATTGCTCTTCTCTGTCTTGAACAATTTTATAGTTTGGCACCTGTAATATACTTCTGTGAACTGTCTTTGGCAAACAAGATTGCTGGTCCCTCCTCTGAGTGCTGAACCAGAATCAGGTGACTTCCTAATGCTAAAACAATTTCCTATAGTTACCTTTACCAAGAAGTACCATTCCTGGGAGAATGAGACAGTTTCTCAGAACAGCTTCAATAGTGCTGTCCATCCAATGAGATCAAATAGTAAGAAAATTGTAGGGAAAAAGTTTAAATACTTTCATGCATTATTTATGTTTGGTGCTTTTATTTCATAATAATTACATAAATATGTAGGGCAGATTTCTTGATTCTGATAAACTCTGCAAACCCCTGTAGTTTGAAATGCTTATATATTCCATGCAAAATTCCCTTTAGTGGCCAATAAGAAAATAATGAAAACATGGTTTACAGTTTTACAGGACCTTTCATCCAAGAGTCTCCAAAGGGCTGCAGAGATATGTGCACAGTAACATTTTCATCTTACAGCTAAGGAAATCAAAGGCTAGAAAGATTAAAGATGCCTTTGGAATTAATTGGAGCCTTTGAACACTTTTCAGGATCTACATGTATGTGACTCATCCAAGGATGCCCCCTGCACATAACCAGAAAATAAAATACAGGTGTATTTAATTCATTTTTCATTATTTCAAGGCCACCAAAGAGGAATTATGCATATCGAACAATCGCTGCTGAATCACTTCATGCATTTCATAGAAGAGATGTTACCCCATCAAATATATACAGTCTAAAGTGTAACGTACAGTCTTGTCATTCATTGCACTCGGAGAGCCTTAAAAACATGGAAGAATTGCCAGCACAGGTCCTGACCATGAGTTTGTGTGCAGATAAGTGAGGACGTGCACATGCATTCAGACCCAGGGACTTAGTTGCATAGTGAAAGGGACTCAGGTTATGAAGATTTTGACCATTAGAGCCTAGAAAAATAACTTTCCTGTCAGACAGCAGAAAAAGGGTGGCTTTTTTAGAAGGCAGAGTCCTAAAAGGAGTAGTCTGAAGATGAATGACATGAATATATCCCTCAAAAGATCCACATCCTGAAACAGGTCCAGCTGTTTAGATGCTTAATTTATGTTCCACGCTGACACAGGAAATTGTTTCAGCAAAAAGGGAAAGGAAGGAAACGGGAATCAGGTTTGAGTCTCAGTAGTTTACAAATATTTAGAAATCTTCTATACATCTTAACAAGCTGACACTGTTTCTCTCAACGACATTGACTAAGTGGGATCCTACTTCTGTTAAAAGCCATCACTATTTTTTATGGTCTAAGATTGGATTTTAAAGGCATTTTTATACTTTATTTAACATTCTGATATTAAATATTCTGCTAATCATGTCAAATGCTTACCAGATGAATGAAATTTATATTCAACATCTATAGTCCTGTTTGCAATTTTTGTATGTATTTTAGATATATACATAAGCGTTTACTGCAAAAGAGAATTTTACCCTATAGGATTAATAAAAAATATTTTTATTATTAAATGTCTGCATTTGTTTCAACTTTTTTTTTTTTTTTTAATTTCTGAAATGCTAACATTTCTCATTTTGGTGCTTTGAAGAAAATATTGACCTAAAATAGTACAGCATGCTTTGAAAATTACAGGTATGAAGAAAATTGGAATGAAAAAGAAACCTCCTGGGTGGGATTATTCACCAGGAAACACAGAAAAACTAAATAGATCATGGTTTTTGAAAGAGGAAGAGCCCCGGAGCAGGTGAGATTTGCATACTAATTAGAAACAAAGTTTATTCAGGCTCACAGGCCAATCTATCTTCCTTCACAAGACAGCATCTGTTTTAGAAGATTCAATTCCTTTTAGGTTGACTGCTGGTGTTATAAAAGTCGAAATATTTTTCAGCTTTCATTATACATTTTTGCTTTTGGGGGTTTGCAATTCAGTGAGCAATACTTTTTTCACATTTAAGGTAATTTTGTTTTGAAGTTATTTTTAGTGAAAAAAATAATTTCACCATTTTTCAGCTGTTTAAAACAAAAAAAAGTTTGTCTAAGGGGTGTGATTTGAAAAATAGCTAAAAATGAACCAATTGGAAAACAAAATATAGACTATCCAAACAAATAAGAGCAAAAATACACAGGAATGGAAAAGATCCTGTAGTTGAAAACTGATGTTAATAATTGACCGTCACCTAATGTTTAACTGCATTTCAATTACCCCAGGCATTATTCCTGTGTGATATCCCACTCTTCTCTGTATTATTGATGTTGTTCTGCCTCTCTGGTATGAGTGAATTTCACAAGTACCTCACAATATTTACCAATATCAATAGAGAAATTATTATACCAAAAAATATCTAAGGACCATCTCCACAAAAGCTTCAGTTTTAAACTCCCTGCAGCACAATATTTCCCAATTTGGCAGACCTGTCACGTTCATTTGCAAATTCTTTACCCTCTTTATGATTTTTTTCACTATGCCCCATGTTTTCCAGCCTTGGGCTTCATATACATACTAGCTTTCATATCAATTTTAATATTTAAAAATATACATTAGTTTGGACAATCTGCATTGCTGGATATCTATATTAATTTGATTGCAATGAAAATATTTAGATGAAAATATGGGTTTAAATGTTTCAAAGTATGTACAAAACACGAGGTTCATAATAATTTGTGAACTCAATTCAAACCTTGTGTGTAGTCCCACAGGAAGAAACTGTGTCAGGAATTTCAAAACAATGCAAAAAATTATGGTGTCAGTTACTTTAATTCATCATTTTAATTCAAATTAAAACGAAATATGATGTATGGGAATATCCTACTGCTGGCATGGATTCTTTTCCCAAACCACAGCTTAGTCACTTACAAAAAAATACTGGCATTTTTTCTTACTCATAAAATACTTTTACTGTGAAAATTACTTTTCATCAGTCACATATACACATACAAGATCCACCTGAAATAGTCGTCTTATCAGCCCTCCGATTTTAAACAAACATGAGGCCCAGGGCTATCATGCAGCTGCTTCTCCTAGATGGGCTTTCAGTTTCTACCTAATGTTTTTTCCCAATGACATTTGAAGGCTATGGTCTTCATTCACTATTTCCATCTGTTCACTCAAATGGCAGCTCTAATCTGAGCATATTTGGCAAATTTACTTGACTCCTGCCTACTTTCTTGGAGATGACATCACTCTTTTGCACCCAGCCTTAGCAGACATGGCTTTCTTACCTGCTGGTGAGAAGGAAAATAACTTTCCCTTGCCTCTTAAAAGAAGGGATTATGGCAGGACTACTGTAATCTCCTACTCAGTTAAAGTATTTGTTGTCTTTACTGAACTTGTATTCTGACTCAGAGAAGCACAAGTAATAATGGGTTTGGTGGTGCCATCATTCTGTCACCTTACCTTGCCTTAATCAAGCTGACTTTATTGACAAAAAACCCACTGTGCAGTTGGTCCCACTCCCTCTTGAAGAGCAGTTTCATCAAATACAGGTTATTCCATGCATCAGACAAATCTCTGTGTAAAGGTAAATATGTGCACTCTAGTAAGGCTTCAGACTCAAGTCTTTCTCAACTACTGAAATACAATATTATATTATTGCACCAGTTCTTAGGAGACCATAAGAATGCTGTGCTTCAGAAAACACAGATGTGAGTAAGACAATGCAAGTTTTTATAGCTGTAACGAGAATGGTAGTTAGCTCAGTACAGCTAATGTGAAAAATGTTCCCTCTTCAAAAAGCCACATGTTTTGAGACAGCTGCAGCAATTCATCTTCAGACATGATGCCATTCCCAAAATTCTGCTTTGCAGGAGTTATGGCTGTTCTTGTTTACTTTGGTTTGGCATAAGCAAAATGATTTTGGCAAATGGATCTCTTGCTACATATACTGATCCTGATATGTCTGTCAAGAAGAGAAGCAGCTTCAAGCAGGATGATCATTTCAGTGTAGCCAAGACAAAACCATGGACTCTCAGATGTTAATGAAAATCTTTCCTTTAACTAACTCACAATGAGGATTTTACTCTCTCTCTCTCTCTCATGTTTAACACTTGTCTCTTTTACAACTGTGAATAAATGTTCACCTACATCCAACAGACAGGCTTTGGAGCACTGCAGTTGCTTCACAGCATGCCGACAGCAGAAAGCAGGATGCAGGGGTGATGAGCACAGCGTGGAGTGGTCCCACAGTGATGCTGAGCTGTTGGAGTGGGGAACACATCATTCCCCTTTCTCACAAGTAGTACAGAAAATGGCCAGGGGAAATAGGACAGGACCCAGCCTTCCTGGCAGTTTCCGAATGTGGTAATAACTCCTTGGCTACCGGCAGCAAAAGGAATTTTTGAACAGCCCTGTGGCAGAGAGTGCCACTTTAAGGAGTGCAAAGATAACTGTACGCCCTTTTACACAAATAATGTCACACATAGCTCTTGTGAATGAAAGCCAGGTATGAAGTAAATGTTTTCTTATGACTGGTATTACATTTCTCCCTCAGTTTTCAAAGTGGTCCCTGTAAATTCTCCATTTTTAAGAGTATTTTCCAGTCACTGTACAATCTTCCATAGATAACCATAAAGAAACTATTTCCCCTATAATGGATCCAAGTATAATATTAGTGAATGAAGTTCCATTATTTCACATGGAACAAAGACTATAACTATACTCCAAACTTAAATAAAAATAATAACAAAATGCCTGTCCATTACATATATATTTATTTATTTCATAACACTGCAATACTGTTCAAAGGCGTAACAGAATTACACATTGCCAAGAATGCTAAACTTCTGGATAACAGTTTCAGTACTTATCAATTGCAAATGAATTTTTCCTTTGCTGAGAAATACTTATCTTCCTGATGGCAGAATTTAATTAATGTTGTCTTAAATTCCTGAATGTAATATTGGTTGGTATTGTTGCTGTTATGAAGTGAAAGAACTAACATTGGTAATATTCTGTGTTTCCAATCTTTTACAAAAGTGTGCAATTCTAAAAGGACAGAAAGGAAAATATAAACAGCATAGACAAATATGCAACAGATAAAATATCAACTAGTCATATAGTGTTGAATTTAACAGGGGCTGCCTATAATATTTCACAAACTTGAAAATGCATTGTATTATTATTTCAATTTAATTACAGGATTATGAAAGTAAATTAGAAGAGAAGAAATTAGAAAATATTATGCCTTAACATGTGATGTCTGATCCCGGGATAGTCTCACTATGTAATCAATGAGCTTTGCAAATTGAAGAATAGACCAGAATTTCCTTTTATTGCTAACAAATTTTTTTCTCTAAAGTATGACAAAAACCACCATAGGACAACTTCATATTTTAAGAATGGAAATCCACATTAACTGCTTGTGCACAAACAGCATCTGGCCATGATTCATGATTCCTTTTTATGCAGAATAAATTACCTTCCTTCAGCTTTCTCACCCAATGGTATAAACTGCTGTATGACCTAATTAATATACTTTGTAGAATAAAAGATCTAGTTATTAAATACAGGATATAGCAATTTATAATAAACAAGGTGTCACAGATAGAAAGCATATTAAAGGAAGTATTAGTTACTAACCAGAGGAAATATTATAACAATTAAAGAGATGGCAAAAGGAAAAATGGTATACAAGATGCAGTCTGCATTTTTTTACTTGGCTGAAAATTATTACTAAGCGAGATGGACTTTTCATGAGGATTGGGCCGATTGATATAAAATGAGAGGAATTACTCTGACAGAGTGTTAAGTAAAGAATTTCAAATGCATGATGTCAGGAACTGAGAAAGTACATTCACAATAACATTAACAATTGTTTTTATAAGGAAACGTATTTTAATTTCTACTTGAGTTACTTCCTGATTTTTTAGAGGTAATGAGCACTATCAGCAGCAAGTGAAGTCAACATTATCATAGTTATCATTTCTGAAAGTCTGACTCTTCACCTATACCAGAAAATTTACTCCACATTTAATTCCACATCCAGCAGTGCAATCCAAGGCATTTGCACCACCTACTAATCCTGGTATTGAAATAGAATGGATGGCTAAGCACAAGACATGACAAATTATGTTTAAGAAACTATTTCTAAACAGTCTCCCCTATTTATTGTCAATATTTCAATAGCAGAGAGATGTAGTGATGTCTGTTAGTAGTTCTGTACTTTTCTATCATATCCTTACCAAATATTTAAAGCATGATCCTAAGTAGTTTATACTGCTTTAATAAACCTGAACAATCTATATCAAATCAACATAGAAAGAAAATTTCTGAAAGATCATACTGGCTGTAATTTTATGTAGAATCTGTAATTCTCAAAGGGTGTCCTAATCATTCAAGCAAATTACTAGTTATAATCAGTGGTGTAACTTTAAAAATTAACTTCTGTTATAAATTACACAAAATGAAATGGAAAACAATCTTGAGCTTATAAATGTCAAGTGTAATTTTGTTCCATGGCAGACACAACTACACATTCTGGGTACGTAAAGAATTTCCCACGAACATAATCCATTTTTGTGGTTTTGGAAAATGCAATTATGTTCAGTACTAATAAATAAATACATTAAAAGATAGTTATATTAAATTTAGTTTCCATAGTGGACCAGATCTAGCATGGGAGTAAATCAATAGAACTCTACAGAAGCTAAGCTATTTCTGAAAATTTGCTCTGGATCTGGCCCCTCAAATAATTTTTTAAAATGATTAAGTAAAGTATTGCACATATAAGACATTGATTTTTATCATTGATTTTGTGCTGGTATTTGAGCCAGCTTGAACGCTTTATGTATTTACAGCTGTCTATTGGCAAGGAATAATTCATTCATTCCAAATGAAACATGTTCCTGAAGCTTATAAAACCAGTATTTTTCTAGACTAGATTTACAAACAGTTTCATCAAATAAAAAGTTAGAAAATGTACTTTAAATCACAGAAACAAAAGCTAAAGTCTGTTTCTTGATTTTTTTTTTTTTGTGGCTTGTCACACAAACAAGATAGATATAGATTATATTTGCCTCCCAAGAGAGCTGTTCCATCAGCAGACAGTGAAGATTAATGATAAACCATCATCTTATAACAAAATGTTTCCAGTGACAAAATGAAGCTTATTGTTTAGTATTTTTGGTTAAATATGTATGTAGGAAAATTTTGGTTGCTTATCACTGTGTTTTTTCCTAACCAGACCTATCCAACCATCATTACACAGGGAGAGTAATCCTCCCTTTTTTAGCTGATCTGAGGCAATTTCAGACTCAGGTCCAGCATGAGCAGAACCTACCTCTGCTTCATTTCAAAGCTTCCCTTGTGTCACATTCTAACACAACAACAAAAAGCTATTACCTGTACATAGGTACGCACCCTCGTCCTCACAGACACCACCACCTAACCATTCAAACCAGTCAGCTCCCCCAAGTATCAACCGGTTAATGTGTTATTGCAGAAGAAAAAGCTTCTCTCCCCTCTCTTTCAGAACACATGTTCACCAATGCCAAAGTAGGCAATATTGCTACCTACAAGTGCTTTGCCAAAAAATGAAACACTAAGTGGAAAAGACAGTTATTCCACACCTTCCAGCCATATGTTTTCTCTTCCTACCAGTTTGAGTGACCTTTGGCTGAGCACAACACCCAGAATAGATTGTAGGTTTACTCGTATTGCAGGCTGCCTTTTCAACATATCTATAGACAAATTTGTGACAGCAGTTGAAAACACAGCAGCTAAAATATTTGCTTTTAAATCTTAGAATGATGGGTAACAATATATGAATTATGAACAATAATTTTGATTATGGAGAGCTGTATTGGAGGTTTATTCCCTTTTCAGGGATGGAAAAAAACCAAGACAGAGAAAGGAACAGTTCAAGAGCATTAGAACAACCAGGAGAGCCAATAGATGTAGCCTGAGTTGCAAACCCAGCTCTGTCCTCAGTTAAAACTAAGGGTATTTAGTAAACACAAAACAGGGGTTGCATTCAAGCTTTAGATTGATTGAAAACTCCAGCAAGTCATCTTTAAAGGCACTGTTTATAGAAACTCTCACAGCTAAAATCAGCAAATCCGAGTCTTGGATCCTCTGCCAGGTGTCTTTTCATTGGTGAGGTAACTGAGGAGTAGACACCGAAAGCACATGACAAGAACCTCTTGTGCACAAGAACAATAGAGAATGTTTATACCACATTTCTGTCACCCATAGGTTTTATTAATCCCATATTAACACTATTATTCTGTAGCCTGACTGTACACCATTTATTTCTAAATCGTCACACAGGGGCAGGTTCTTTCAGTGTAGCATGCAAAGGTTAAGATCTCAAAAATTTTCTAAGACTGACTAACAGCCACATTCTGGCAACAAAAATGCATTTTCTAGCATTGAAGAAATTCAGAAAAAGTAGCCCTTTAAGACATTTAAAGATCCCACCAATATGGGAGAATTAACAGCGGCTACCAGCAGCTATCTTAAGCCTCTACTCAATGGCATATGCTAGAACCCTGAAAAATTACAACCAGAATGTCCCATATTTTGATAATTCCTGCCTAAAAAACCCTTTTTTGGAGCCATTAGCACAAATCAAAACAGCTGCTAATGTGAGGAATTACAAGGGTGAGAAGCAAGCTGACAGATACATCTGGTTTGACTCTCCAAGCTCTTAGGTCCTTTACTAAGTGTAGTTTCCTCAGGCCACAGGAGTGCATCCAAATAAATCTGAATAAAACTTGATGTGAAAATGTTTAGCTGTTACATTTTCCTATTCACACATTCACAAGGCTTCTGTACAGTAGTTATTCAAATTCAAAAATTTCCATTTGTATTATTGTTTTCAGAGATATTACAATATCAGCTCAAAGATCCATATTTATCAACCTTGAAAGAGCTGCCAGCAGTGTGGGCATTCCCTAACAAGGTGTAAGGAATCTGTCTTAACACCATTTCTTGCTGCACAGTTCCTCTTTTATGATTGCAGTTTCATTACGATCCTTATACTCCATCCATGAGGTGATAGCTGAGGCTCAGGTACCCTAAACATATTTCCAGGTTTTACCTCTTGTATATGTATATGTTAATTCTCCTTCTGCCCTGTTTCTTTCATACCGAAAAGCTGAGTTTCAGAGATATTAACTTCAGTACCATATATTAACTACGGCTCATTACACATACCAGTGGAAAAAAATAATATTGGTTCTAATACACAAAAGAGAAAAAGAAATGTTACCATAATGACTTTTTCAACCTATGGATATTCTTCTCTTTATCAAGAGAGAAAGACCCCATTTTTTTTTTTCAAAAAATCTGATCTTGGAGTTAAAATAGTGTCTCGCATGCCATGATCCTTTAACCCCTCTCAGACATGATGTCTCCAAAGTATACTTCCCGGAACAAATTGCAATTCTTGATCCAAAGCAAAACAGTCCAAAAAATGGTGTTTTGACAGCTGAAAAACTGATGACTCTATCACTTAAACCCTTCTCTTATTTAACCCTTCTCAAGATTTAATATAGTAACATGCTCCATTGTATCTCTAATAATCAAACTAAAAATTGGCTTATTGAATGATACCAGATTTATTCTTTACATTTAAGGCCTCAGCTGGCCTAATTAATAACTAAATTTCTAGGATTCTTTAATATACTTTCTTTGTCAATGTTGTTTTTGCTGAGTAGGGCATACCTTAGTCTATTTAAAATGTCTGATTGATTATAATCAATACAGTATTCAAGTCACAAGACAGATTTTTCTACAGTAGTGAGTAATGTAAACTGGCTAAAAGATATGCGAGCTTGTGTCCACCACCTTCCATCAGAAACAACTGACTTTCTAACTGCTGTTTCGCTATGAATAATGCATTCTTCTAAATCCTCTCAAAATGCAAAGGAGAGTCTCTAGAGCTAAATAGTTTTCACTGAAAAGATAGTTTCCAAGTTCATCATTTCTGTGCTTGGGTTTCATGTGCATCACATTTTTTTTCCCACCATCTGCATACAGCACACACATGCATTACCTTCAACATTTTCAAAACTCGGTTATTCTGCAATAAGATTGAAATGATCTCTCCATTATAGAACTAACCATCCTATTTTACACAACCTATCACTGAAAGGGAGTAAATCCCATCACATTTGCTGTGAGAGTACAGCCAGATAAACAATTCTGTACTGATTTTGTGGAGATATCCTACCAATTTTTATCAGCTGCAAGTATTGGTCACCACATCTAGAAATGTCCAGGCCACAGGGTTTTAAAAAAAAAAAATTACGTTAATTTCAAATAAACATTAGCTTTGGGTAGTTTTCTTACATTTCATTATTTGCTTATGGGGTTATTTATATTTGATTTAAGCGTTCATCAAACACGTGGATGTGGCACTTGGTGATATGGTTTAGTGGAGAACACAGCAGTGCTGGGCTAACGGCTGGACTCAAAGATCTTAAAGGTCTTTTCCAACCTGAACTATTACATAATTATGAAGGATTAGTGAAAAATTATCAGATATGTTAATAGCTGTGTAGAGGGACACATACAACTGACAGAACAAGGCTTCTGTGTGAAACTGGAATCTTAAAGAGAGAAAAGAAGGAGAGTAGAAGGGAATTATAGTGGAGCTCTAGGCACCAATTTTTTCTGTTGGGAATACACATCCTGCCATTGGATACTATGCTCCTCTCATTGTCCAATACTTTTGCAGTTTCTACAAGGGTTTTTTCCTTCTTACATCATCTGTCCATATATTTGCAGGAGGGAAGACTCCTCAATGTGTCCTGTTAGATGTGACTATACTCATCAGTGGTCAAAGGTTGAAGTCCATCAGTGAAATGAACTAGATTATTCTATTTAGCTCAAAGAAGGTTAACTCTATTGCTTGTATGCAGAAGAAATTAGCCATAATAAATGGACACTTTACATCAACAGGAAAATTATTTTCATATTCTCAGCTTTATGTGAAGGAAATATGATAACCCATATCTGCACCTCTATTTTGTATTATATTTCTGTGCTTTAAAACAATATGAAAGAAAAGTAAGTCATGGCAGTGCTTATTTCCAAGGCATCCCTTTGTGAATTATTTCACATTTATCCCTAATGGTCACAGAAAGAGACTAATAGGAAGGTCTCCTTTAGATGAATTAATTTTTGTTTAGTAAGAGAAATGGGTGTTGCTGGACCAGTTTCCTGTTTTCTAGCAAATGCCCTTCACTCTAATTCAATGCAATAGGAAATTATTTCTTTATGCTGTAACTTCTCACTGGAGAAACTGTGCCCACAGCCCAAAAGCCTGATGCTCTGCAAGGGGTTTAGGGAGCACTGATTTAGACAGGAGATTTTACAGAGGACTGAACTGGAAAGAGAAGTTTTAGCTGTGCATTTGAGACTACGCTTGCCCAGCACTGAGTTTGACCCAATTAAGTATACCCAGAGTCTTCCGAAAGTCTACAGGTTCTTAGACACATTGAAGCTGGGATAGACAGAGGGATTGCATGCGTTGACACTGCAGATGTGTCCTCAAAAAAAAAAAAAAAAAAAGGAATGAAAAAGCTGAGAAAAAGACTGAAAAGACTGGGGAAAAATGTTGCCTAAAAGGAACATAGAAACTGAATGACAAAGTTCTCTTCCATTGCCTGTCTTCTGCTATGTACAAAGAAACTTCTCATTCTTAATTTTTCTAAATAAATATGAAAATAAAAATAAATAATTCCATTAGGATTATTATCTAAACCCAGCAAGAACCAATGTAACCCCAAATATTCAAATAACTTTTTGTAACTTTTTTGAAAATTATTGGTTTGGATTAGAACGCTTTTTATTACACTAGATGTACAATATCGCCACAATCCCAAATGCTCTAATTTATAAGCAGTTTTAATTGTGAGATGGAGAAAATGCCTTGTGTTGGGGTTTGGCAAGTGCAAGTGGGTTACATTAATAAAAATTTGGATGATGGCAATATTCCTCCAAGTGTTTATAGAAAAGAAATTTACTGCCTTAATTTATGTTGTAACAAGGTTTTTGTTTAAACTGAACCCTACAAGTGATACAATTTTGGCTATGCTTGACATATAATTATGGATGCCAAAAAATGGCAATTGTAGATGACCTTCTATAGCAGCTAGTTGAATCGAGGCTCTCAAAAATATATTATTAGCTAGTTAAGTCTGACTTTAGTAATTGGAAGGGAATCTGACTACAGAAAACATCAATACTGATTTACAAGAAATCACTCTTTATCTTATCTGGTACTATAGCATTTTTCAATATAATATTGCAGAGTAAGTTATGAAGGGTATTTTCCCTCAAGACAAAACTCTTGCATTTCAACTCCACAGTAATTTGCTACCCAAAAAAATATTTATATATTATTGTGAGACAAACCAGTGAGGTGTAGGATTTGACTTAATTTAATTACATGATCATGTAAAATATAAACTTACAATTAGAGATCTTAAATAGATGCATGTTTTTGGAGGTTGACAGGTCCTTACCTGCACAACCAAGGGGGGGCCTAACCAAAGCCAAAAGCTACATCACTCCCTGCCCCACCACAGACCTTGTATGCTTTGTGTCTGCTAGGCTGAGACTAAACATGCAAATGAAACTACATACTTAAGCCACTCTATTAGCTCAATGCAATATTTTCCCATGAATTTATATCAGCTAACATTTGATTTCACTGAAAGAAAATTATTTCTTTTACTCTGGCTTCCAAAAACTATCTTCATTTTTAATGATTCAGTTGTGGCCTAATACATGGGATTTGTTAAAATACAAATCGACTCTCTCTGTCTTAAATAAGCAGAATTTTACATCTTGTCTGATGGCATATATCGTACATGATAAGGAAATGTAATATAGACGATATATTTTAGATATAAATATATAACTTATGTGTTATATAAAGGAATAATTTCAGCAGCTTCTCACAGATTCTCTTTAACTCCTGCAACATAAGTACATGAAAGTCAGCTTATTTAAAAATCAAAATTAGCTGCATGTCTTTTAAAATTTTTGCCTACTAAATGGCTGTAGGATTTTCCTGAAGATTTAACAAATAGTTCTCTATTTTTTAACTTGGCTTTGATGTTTCTTTCTACTCCACCTGCTCTGAAATATGGTGTTATTATTCTATTAATAAAGACCCTTTTTTTTCTTTTTTTTCCCCTCCTTTTTAGGTTGAGCTTTGTTAAACAGTGTTGAAGAAGATAGACACATTAAAAAAAAAATCTCCAAGATAAAGAACTTCCTGGGGACTTACAAAAGGAATACAAGAACAATGATACCATACCTCAAGTGTAACAGAAGTCTTATATACCCTGCTTTTACAATGAGACATAAAAATTTTTAAGAGTAAAAAGATTATTTTAAAATGTATAAGGATCTTTTTACTGATTAGATTTTCAATATACTGCTGGTGATAGGATCTGACTGAATGAGTTCACGGGGTAATGCATGCAAATACTTTAGATGATTTCACATTGAAAAGAATTTAAATATTTACACTGTGTGTATTATTTTGAAAAAAAATTTTTATTAATGAATACATACTTTACTGCAGAATGTTCAACACTCATGGTGGGTTGAAAACTGCATACAAATCATGCGGGTTTGAGGCTGGGGCTCATACTCTGTGGTTTTAATAAGATGTTAGTCCTACTTCCATCACTGGGTTCCTGAGCATTTTGGCAAAACAAACCAGTTAAGTTTTCTTATGTTATCCTTACATAATGATAAGCATTTGTAAGGCTTTAAAAATCTTAGTTGAAATGTGACTAATTTAGTAAGTTCCTATAGAAAAGTTACTATTCTAAATTAAATACATGAGCACATGTGGGAAGCTGAAGTTCACAAAAGCCAGAGGACTTCCTTCCAGAGTTTTTGTTGGGATACAGGTATGACCAAGCCTGAGTGGTCTGCTTTGTCCATTAAAGCAAGCTGTTATTTTAAAATCTTACTGTTACATTTCCTCATGCAATGGTGCAAATAGAAAATACAGAAAACATTCAAATTTATAGCTTCAATAAGAAGTTACAAGGCAATGCTCCCAAACCAATTTTCATAAATAGCTGTATTTTTATGCTAACATTGTTACATATTTCATAATGAAACTTCAAATATATATGTCTAGACATGTAATCTCCCTCAATAGAGTAAATATAGACTGTACAAATACACATTCAAAAATATTATATTGAGAAAAGATAAGTAGGTCAGCAAAGTCAAGGAATACAAAGTTAGGAAATAACAGAATTTAGGAACTTATAAAATCCTATCATTTGAAATTATTTCAGGAGTTTGATATGAGCTGCGATATTAATCTAATAATGTACTCATACTTCACCTTCTTGCAAATATATTGCAATTTTTTTTTTAATTTTAAAAAATGTGTTCCTGCTTTAGGCATATTTTCTACAGTTTATATTAAGGTTCTGTTTTTCTACAGAATATAAAATTGCTCTTAGTTGATATATCCATTAATAGATATTAGTATGACAGTGTGATGTGTCCTGATACCTGTTTAACTGTACAAGGTATAAATTTCTGCATCAATTTATTAATATTGATTAACTATAAAAATAGTTTATATAAGCCAGTTTAGTTTATTTTATTCTTGCATTATTATTCTAGTATGCTATGTATCCTACTAGAAACTAGCCTCTTCTGAAAACATTTTTTTTCTTATTCTTTACTACCAGCAGAAACAGAATAATGAACCACCTTGCATTTGACCCACTACATCAGCTCTTTTTCACTTTTAGTATACCAGAAAGACTATATACCAACTCATTTATTAGGAAAAACAGCACTGAATTTTTTCTATTAAATCAAATTTTTCTAATGTCAGCATCAACCCCCCTGATTCAACAGGTACCAGACTGTACCTGTTGCATTAATACCCTGATTCCATATTTAATAAACATAGCCTGCTGTATCCCCATTGTATTGAAAACAGAAGCCTGATCTTGCTTCCAATGAATTAAATACCAAAGTGGTTACAGACTTAATTAAAAGACCAGGAGTATCCATGGATATTGCTATATAGGAACACCTACATATCATGGTATGTGCTGTACTACTCAAAATAGATGAGACTAGGAAAGATAAGATTCATGAGAAAATATTGTGCACAATATCTCATCTTTAAGAAACCACATCCTCAGATGAAACCCTCTCCCATCACAATCCCAGCGGACTAACACTCAAAGTGCTGCAGAACTGCCAGCGGGAGCGACACCTGACTCCCAGCGTCTCCGTGTTGCTACAGGCCACACACAGAAAGCTACATGTGATATGCTCAAAGAGTACCTGGTGTGCCCTGTCCTTAGTGTATTTACTGAAAGTATCTTCTGTACATGAAATATCTTATTGATGATGACAGCAACCTTCATGCAGCCTTGTTTTCACCACAGTTCTGTTATCTAGGCCAAATAGAGATTGCCGACATATACAGTGATTACTATAGATGACATAGATACATAGATTACTATCTGTGCCATCATACACAGCAACCTACATTCTACACACACTCTGTATTTAGTAGATATGGCCAAAATTCTCTTGACTTTCAAAATTTTCACAGTTTTCTTGATTTTCAAAAATTGCGAGAACTGCTTGTTGCTTTAGTGAGCAGAAATTAGGAGGCAAGTATCATAATTTGGAAATCTTTCTTTGAATTTCAGTGATGAAGTTTAATACCAGGAGTCTAAAGCAATTTATTTCAAAATAAAAATGTTACATGAAGCACCCAATAGCATGAGATACATTTAATATCATTTTTCAGAGGTCATAAATTATTTAATTTGAAAGAGACAGTTTATAAACATATACAAGGAGCACTACCCTTTCAGGAAAGAATCAAAGCTTTCAAAGTTTTCATTAGGAAGTTCCTAGATTCAAAGGTGCAAAATCTATGACTCCACTTCTATAAAGATATTTTACTGATGCACTGGAAGGTTGTAAAATATAATAGCAAAGAGCTGGTCATAATATAAATTGATGATTATGGATTATACTGTAGTTACATTTTGAAGGGAAATGGCAATTGCATTATGAAATTATTTTGTAGCACTCTGCAGAACAGAGTGCAAGAACAGCAGTGGCTTCAACACATCTACTTACAGGAGGAAGAAAGTCAGATTTCCCCCTTTTGCAAATGGCTCTACATTCTGAAGCATGGAATACATTACATCACATTTCAACAGCAGTTGAGGACAAGTTTCAAATTGCATAGCTTCTGTACAATTCACTGTCAGTGAAGTTACCTAAAGTTAAGGTAGGCTTCCCTTAAGTGACCTTAAATAACACTTTTAATAACACGTAGTCTAAATCTCAAAGAGGTATGCACACTGTCTGCACCAGTGCTACCTGCCTTTAAAAAAAATTGGCTGCACCTCAGATTATAACTTCCTGAAGACCCAGGGAAGTCTAGAAATCCTCTCACTCTAAAAAATCCCAGGAAACAAATGTGTCAAGAGCAGTTCCCTGGTTCAAGACAGGAGATGGACATGGTCTCTGCCAAGCATGTGCTGATGCGTGCAGGAACTCCTGTTCGTCCTGTGGCACAGCCACAGCCCTCAGCACAGTTCTCTGGGAGATCTGGGTACCTCACCAAGTTGTTCCAAAGGGCCCCTGTCAAGGTGCACACTTTTCACAGAGACTGTGCAGAGACCCGAAGTACCCAGTCAGAGGCTCCGAGTACCCCGCCGACATCAGAAACCTGCTATCCAAGCGTGTGACTCGAGTAAATTGGGCACAAATAATGAAATTCTAAAAAACCTTAAAAACAGCACATCAGGCAGACTTCAATAGCAACAAAATTTACTTTCCTGTCAAGTAATGAGGCAATAGTCAGTTGCATCAATTTGCAGGGCATCTTTTAAGAAAATAAAAAATTAAGTTATCCTAAATGTTAATAAAATTTAGCATATTCTTAAACAAAAAATCCCTGAAAGAAGTAATCACTTTCTTGTAGTTTTAAGTAAATCTTTTAAAAATTACTTATTTAACAGCATGCTTGCATTAGATCTATAATACTTAGAACTTATTCTAAAAGTCTTTTTAGGATATAAAATTTATTTCAGCCTTTTGGACCTGATTGTTCTGCTCTGGACCTGTTTCACCAGCATCTGTAACAAATACTTGTTCCATCCAGAAAATTTTGAAATCTAACACCTTTCTTCACTCAATTTCGATTATTGATTATAGTATTTAAAAAGCAATTGGGAATTTTTAGCAATTTCTATTTAAAGAATTAAGTCTTCAAATTTACAATAGAATCTTGTTTTGTATGGACTCAGTAGCTAACCTTTGGCTTTTTTTGTATCAGGCAGATTGGTAGAGGGGAGCCATAGGACCAATTTAAACTCTAGATTTAGGAAATACTGTCTCAGGAAGACCAATTATTGGATCTATTCTTCCTGTTAACACTCCTGAAGCCACCTTGTAAGGTGTAAGGTATTCCTGGTGGGAACAGTAGAGAAGAAGCAATACATGTAAGGAATGAAAAGAAGCTTGGCCAAAGAGCCCTCCCTTCGGGTCCTCTACCTTCACAGTGGCCTACCTTCCAGCTGGAAAGAAAGACCAAACCAGAGCCAGAGGGGCCAAACAGGGACCAAGCAAAGAGTCAGACCAGCACTGAATCATGGGGTCCCTACCTCTTTTCTGTCTGAAAGCCACAGTGCACAGCAAAATATCACACTGCATTTTTTACTCTGGTGGGAGCGTTTGACCTACAAAGCTGAATAAATCACCCCTAAGTTCAAACTAAATGAAAGAATAGGAATAGTTTTTAATTTATACTCTCACCAAGAGGATGAGGAGTAAGAAGGACTCCTGGGAATAAAGCTGTGAAGGAAGGGGAGGTAAAAAATAAATAAGTAAATAAAGACCAGTAGAATGGATCTAGATGAATAAAACTGAAACACAGTCATGTGCAAACTGATTTAAAGGGCGCAAATTTGGTATAAAAGTAACAAGAAATCTAAGCTTTTTTTGCCTCCCTCATGAACTATGAAACCATTTCATATTTTTGTAGTTAAAGATGTAAGTCTACTAGGAGGGAAATAACCCTACTTCTAGAACCAGTCACATGGATTGTGTCATATTATAGCTTATAGGAAGATGGGTTTATTTTGTTTTCAAGACTTCAATTGTTGTCGCTTCATTCTTTGATTAAAGAAAATTGAAATGAGTAGTCAAATATCTGTAGTCGTGAAGAAAGCTAAGGTGGTAGAGAGGGAGAGGGGCCTGAGCTAGAGGGGAAAGTGAGGAAGAGTGGGGGCTGAAGACATCCCCATTGTCTGGAGCCTTAACTGAATCGCTGGGGATTTTTTCTCCATTTCTATTGCTGCCTCTCCTCCTCTTTCTACTCCTCTCCCCTCTTCCATCCCTCTCCTATTGCTTCTTTTTCTTTCATCCTTCTGAGCTGTGTCGATGTCAGGGGAGAGGTCCAGAGCAGGAGGGAAGGTCCAACAAGTCTGAAATTAAAAAAAAAAATTACAAATAAAAGATAAAAAGGATCCAGAAATTCAAATGAACACACCCAACATTTGAAAATATACTTTCCTCTGTCAATGCAGATCAGTGTAACACAGGTCTCTATTGCTGGGCTGACTTTGATCTTAAAAGATCTGAGAGTGAAAAGCAGCCAGTCTTATTCTGATGATGAATATTTATAACATTCATTAATATTTGTGACCAAGTATCAAGAATTTCTGAACCCATTTTAAAGTTTCTGAGATGAAATGTCACACTACATATGATGTTCACTTGTAAATCAAATTTAAAAAAAAAAAAAAGTGACATCCTTGAAATAGTTTATTCCTTAAACTGAACTGTGGTTATTTTTCCTGGTAAACTCACTTTTCACAAGCAATGCCCCCACGTATGCAAACCTCAGTCAAGATCCCTTGTCCCTTCTCACCCAGAGCAGCAGGCAGAGATTGACTCAGAGACATCACATAGCTGTGTTTGGCTTGCATGCCCTACTCTCGCTGAGAAATTCAGTCATGCCCACCTGTGTTCTGGCAATCCATGGTCATGAGACCTTTATATTCCCGTGACAACACTGTGATTCCAACTCTGAGCGGAGATGCAGGAGTGAAAAAGGAAATGTTACGGTGCATAAATGAGAGAGGGAAAAGAGGCAAAAACTTCATGAACTCTGCAAAGGGTTCTATCCTTGTAAATCTGTTTTATGTGAAAACTGCTCAGAAAATGCATTTTCGAGGGACAGTACAAAAACCTGAGTTCGAAATATAAATAGAATGTGAGGAACAAAGACAAAGACCAAGAGGTGGTGAAGTGTGTAACATGACACGGTAGCTGCAGTTAACAGTTTATAGTCCCCAGAGTATTTTACTGTGCTTATTTGAAGCAGTTATTTCAAAGTGCTGAGAACTCCAACTTTTTAACTTCCCTTCTCAATTCTGACAAGTCTGTAAGATTTCTGAGTCTGTACAAACCATTATATTATGGCTGTTAGAGCTTACAGCTGCAGCTTACTTTATCATGGTAGCAATACTGTAGTATTTGGGCAATTAACTCTCACTACACTGAGTTTTGTGCTTACTACTATAATACCAAATGGTTCATTTCTAATTTGGATTCAGCTTTATTTCAGTTTCATACTATCCTGTCAGTGAAAAACATGGCCCATATGAGCAGTTTAATGATATTTGCACGAGCACCCAGAGAGTGCTGTGCCACGAATAAGACAAACCCCATGATGGAAACATGCACACTATGTTCAAATCATTCCGTACCTGTACAAAATCTGACAGAAAGCCCAAACATATACAGAAAGAAGTAGGAGAATTCATAATTTGTGGAAAAAGAGGATGGTATCACAGCGTACTGTGTAGTAGCACAAATTGGCCAGTGCTTTGGCATCGCGCTGCTCACGATGACTTGGGACAGATCTAAAGCAAGGCACTGAAATAATCTTTGTCGAAGAGCTGATTTCATAGACATTAACAGTCCTACAAATTTCCAATCTTCTCTAGCAAATTACCTGAAACAAAGAAAACTAAAATCTATCTGGTATTCAAAAGAACATGTTTTACTGGCGTATTTTAAAGGAAGAACCTACATGAGGATATTGGAGGCATACTATCAGTAGCAAAATATTCTCCCTATATTGCCTGGATCACCTCAGATCGCAAACTAAAAAGCCTTTTTTTGTGTTAAAATCCCATTTCAGAGACATCTAAAAGTTTCAAATTCAGGTCCTCTGCTGTAGATCTATTAAAGATTTTTTAACACTGTGACTCGATAATTCACATATACAAAGTACAATTAGCTGATTCCATTGCCAACTGCATAATCCTTACGTTTTAATAATTTTGAAAGCTTTTCAAATGAGGTCCATGATTGTACCTAATAGCTTGAATCCCTGGATTTTAGAATAGGACTCTGTGAGTAGAATTCATTGAAGGATTGGTTGTTGTTGGATTACACTATAAAGAGATAGAAAACTGGATGAAGCAGTAGAAGAGAGGTGTGAAATCTTGGCCCCATCACAAATCCTTGGGAATTTTGTCCCAGTCCAGAATTGTTTCAAAATGCTTAGTAACATATTTGTATTTCTGTGAAAATAATTGCTGGAAAAGTTGAAAATACATTCAAGTAAAAACTTAAAGCTATGAAGCTTCTAGTGGCCAAAAAATAATTTTTCAACCAAATATTTCACTGAGAAATTAGCATTTCAAGAGGTGGAGGGTTGGGGAGCATGCAATTAATCTCCTTTAATTTCATCCATCAAAAAGTTAGGCATCTATTTTAAATGGGCCATCTAGGTTCTCTCTCATCAGTGAAAAGAGATAGGTATTTTACAAAGGTAGTTCATCTCAGCTGTCCCTAGATGCCTCTGTTGGGATGTAATCTGTAATTCTCTGGAGGTGTCTATATATCTCCATTGACTACAAAGCCTTGAGCAACTGTGTTAGACTTCAATGACTAACTTTTAGATGGCTAAAATGATGACTAGCTTAGTTCTGAAAACCTATTTTTTAAACAGCCAGGTTAAGTGAGATGGATCAAGCCTTTTGTGTGAACCACTTTATCAAAAATCTATAGAAAAAAAATGTTTTGACATTAAATTTTGACCAGCATATGTATCACTGATTTTAATAGCACCAGGGCCTAATTCTGCACCTTTCTATTTCTACATCACCTAGAGAGCAGGGCACATGCTGATGAATAGTAACACAGCATGTTTTTCTCATAAAATAATAAATAAAAATATAATCCATGTCCTGAGAAACTACCCTCGTAAAGCCAAAGTGGCATAAATGCAGTTTCTCTTTTCATTATGCATAATGTACATTAATTGTCTACAACTTTCAAATGCACAAGTAGAAGATAGCAACCTCTTCAGAGCCAATCTTGCAATTGTATCATTTACAGAACTCCCATTTAACTGGAAGTTGTACAGGCAGGAGGAAAATTAATTGCATCCTTCTTCTGCAGTTTGAGAAAAAGTGGATGTGAATTTATGCAGTAGAGAGCACATTAGAAAACTGACCTACTGTGCAATACCTCAAGTGTTGGGTTATATCTTGTGAAATTAGTGGCATATACAGGATGAGAAATCAGTAGCACTGATTCTTGTGTGTGTGTGTTACTTAGAAAACAGTAGATTAATCCCTTTTATAGGTACCTAAAGAGGAAGCATTGTTTTAATTATACCTTCAGGGGGTCTGTTTCATAGACACTGCATGACAGTTTGCACTGCACATTTTAAGTCTTATATTACTTCTAGCCTAATATTCATTGTGTGAGGAATCTTTTGATAAAATATTGTAACTAGGTAGAATGACTTTTCTTTTCTAAAAAGTAATCCTGCACTACAGATCTAGCTCAGAAACATGTTGCTGCAATCACTAAAAGCACAGTGCTTCATTGTAAAAAGTCAGTGAGTTATTACTGTAACTCCCTCTATCCACAAGAAGAGCTGTTTGCATTCAGTAATCCTTGAGTGCAGGCTGAGCGTGCAAAAATTCACAAGGGTTTCTTTGCTACTTTCATTCATATTGTTCTAATAAAGAAGATGTCTAGGATAATGAACTAGATGTCTAGATAGCAAACATTTTAGTGTTTTTGCCCTCCATTATAACACAACAAAACAGAAAGAAAGACCAGCATTGTCAACACAATGCAAATATAATTCTTTGAGACAGAAACTCCAATTATTCAGTCAGCCTAAAAATACTGCATGCAAGGTACACATGTGCGGTGCCTCCCCCAAATCATAAAGTTACCCTAATTTAACAAGATGTGTCATATCTCTTTGACAATAGACACTGTTCAGCTTGTACAGAAAATTCTCAGCAAAAGCAGAGACACCGTTTTACTGAATGAACTGTACTAATGTGATGCTTTTCTACAGAACAAATTTAGCCTTGCTTCAGTCAGGTGAAGAATCTCATTACAACTTGATTCGTGCCAGATATCCCCTTTTTATGACCCTGAAGAACACAAAGCACATGACTAACTCAAGGGAGGGTCTTGAAGAAAGTAACCAGTGTGACTGAGAAGGCTGAAATAAAGGCTGTTGGTATGGGGCACAGTGGGAAGATTGGGACCTGACTTTCAACAAGTCATTCAATAATCACCAAGGTCCAAGAATTATCATTGTATCCTTTATGGTCACCTGTTCTTTTAAAAATAATAGTAATAATAATAATAATGGCCTGCACTGCCTTTTATAAGATATGCCTGTCGAAGGGACTCTAAGGTGTTCTCAGAGGACCAAAGAATTAACTATAGAAAACATCAGCTCTTTCCAGAGCTCCACATTGACTTGATTGCTCAGAAACTGCACCTCAGTAGAGGCAATAATCACTGACATTAGGAGAAGGCCACCTGGGAAGCACCACTGATGTAAACCAAGTTTAATCAGACGTCTGCATACTTTAGGAGAAAGACTTGTGAGTATGCAAAGAAAAAATAAAGAGCCTGGTGAGTGTCATTCATATTTCACCATGTTCATACCCACTGTTGGTCATCATTCATGAGAAATCCACCTCTTCTTCTTTAAACCTCTGTAAGTCCAGTCAGAGTAGAAATTATTATGCTTATTACCATAACCATGAAGGAACTACATCCGAGAAAAAAACCAACTCTCTTCCTGAAACTGAAATGCAGCTGCAGAATGGTTGAACCACAACATCCTGACAGCTCAGCCAGCATGCAAGGAGCCAGGAGACACACACTGATGCACCAGAGAGGCAATTTGTTAACTCTGTAGCTTTTGTCAAGTGGCAATAGATAATATAGGTCTGTATAAATTTAAAATCGAGAAAGTTAAACCCTTAGTTATGAAAAAAAAGTGCTAGTTGAGCCCCGAGGGATAATTAATGTAAGCTTTTTGTTAATTCTCTATCACACCAAAAACATCTTTAAAAATATCTCTCTCTATGATTCTATCTACTCATCTATGTATCTATGTTTTTATTCCAGAATACCACGATGACAAAAACATGTTAATTTTATTCACACTAAGAAACCTGAGATTTACTTAGTAATTTGAAGGTCTACTTGATTTTTTTTTAAATTGTTGGCAGATGATTCATTGAGATGAAAAATCACACTTCATTGTGCAAAAATAAACGTCCTCAGAAAATACTTCCAAAGATGCAGTATAAATGCTTTTGGAGGATTAAGTACATTATAGAGATTAGTGTGTCATTTTGAAATAGAAAAGAGAAAAAAATAGAGAAAAAAAGCTACAAATTATTCTAATGTGTGTATGTGCAAAACAATAATCTCCAAGCCATCTTACTCCTGCAACTGTTTAAGGATCCTAATGTAAGACTGGTACATTAACAAAGGTCTAAATGTCGCATTTTAATCTTCATACCACTTAAAAGTAGCATTTTGTTTTCCTCTGTCAGTCTGTATCTGAGTTTAAGGAAATTACAAACTGGATGACTATGTAGACAGTGTCAGAGATTACATAATTTTTCATCGGGAAATACTCAGCCTTAGCCCCCTGTTTGGATATTCTGTAAGTACTTAAAACATACAGGATTTGGCTCCAGAATCTGACAGAGGACCACATCCTCTAAGAAGACCAAGGGAAGTTAAAACGTTCATCTGAGGGGAGACCTACCAGTCTTTATAATCCTACACTTTAAACACTGTTAAGCTTTTTTATCTTTTTATCTTTTAAAACACAAAATGGAGGGAAGGAAGAAAATAGGAAAAATTACACTGTAAAAGAGAACCAAACTGCTCATAGAACAATGCTTTAGAAGACTAGAGAGCTAAGATATAAGCAATCTGTGAAGACTAATTAGGTAAAAATTTTAAAGAACACCGTAGCCAACTTTCACATTTATTCCTGATAGAAGATAGTCCATGATACAGCATTCCTTCAAGCCTATTCACATTCCCTTGGCTGGTATGAATGCAAAATACTAAAACAATATGTAGGAGATTCTTGAGAGTTTAAAAATCAGAGTGTTGCAGAAGGAATTCCCAGGAGTTCTTTGCTGTTGTACTCAAACCAAAGAAACTCAGGTTGGTCAGGCAGAGTGAAGGGAAGGTCCACAAGGCACACACCCTGTTTCACCAGAAGAAGACACGTCCATGTGCGCGGTTTCAGGCAGAAATGTTCGGGCTGATGTGAGAGCCAGAAATCAGACTGCCATATTTGCAGCTGAAAGAAGAACAGACCAATTTGGGCAGAAGAGGATTAGAATGCAGCTGCCCTGTTTCTGCAGCAGCATGATTTTGGACAGAGCCAGTCTCAACATACACTCCCAGTGCCAGCCACACCATTGGGAACCTCTCCCAGTAACCCTAGAAAACATGAGGGAAAAGGGGCTGCAAATGCTCTCTAAAAACATACTCCGAAGAGCAAAGACATAGAGAAGGAGCCTTACTGTTTAAGGTCTGTAATGGCACAAAATATAAAGGAGAATAAACTGTCTGAAAATAAATTTAGGACAGGAATGGTGTTTCTAACAGCCTGAAGATTGAGGCTCTGCCCCACCTTCAAGAGGTGCAGTGGGAGTGATACCCCAGCTAAATTTAAACCAGAGCTTTTTGAATCTGAAGAAAATAGAAGACCAGCCTAGCATCACAGAAAACAGACTTCATGACTACACAGGCCATTCTAGTCCTATCTCCCACACAGAAGAATGTAAGAAGATATTCTTCGTTTGCCAATTCAGGCCACTTCAGTAGCTAAACCCATGCATTCACAAGTCAGCACACTGAGCACTATACAGTTGTTCATTTCTGTTCACCTGTTCTTTTCCATTTGCAAGTAAGTACTGATAATAATAGTTAGTTATGGAGGAAGAAAAGAAAAATTGCTTTCCAAACCTTTTGATTCACAATCCTTTTTAAAGGTATCTTAAATTCCTGTGCTGTCCTGAATACCACAACAGATGTAAAGACAAATAGGTGTCATTTAAGTCTGGACACTCATCACTTTCAGGAGCTAGAGCAGTACGACTATAACTCATACTATATAAGGAATGTAATGATATCATCACTTGTAGAAACAAAGCTGCAATTTGTAGGCAAAATTTTTATTCATCTCAAAAGTACAAAAGCACAATTGTCTTTGACACTAACTATGGCTTTTTAAAACACACTTTCAACATTAGTCATAGCATAACTATAGAAGCACCAAGCCGGAACCAATTCCACCAACCCAAATCCCACTGTGCCCACATACTACATGAGGGAGAAGTATCCTCTTTCAAAATTAGCTCCTTTATTCCTATTTTGAAGACCCAAGGCTGTTTGATATATACAAACCCATGCTACCTCAGACTGCTGCAAATGAAATGCATGTATATTAATTACCATACTACTCAGACAACAGGTGCTTTGTGGATGAAAACTAGGTGATAAATAGAAAGTTTTACAAATGCACTTTCTCAGACTTCAAGATAAGACTAGGTGAGCAGGATTAGCTTTTCAGTCAGCAACTATCTGTACAAAATTACTCACACAACACACCTGCAACATTAAAAGAAAGGACAAAATGATCATTCTGGAAACTGCTAGCCTAGCTACTTTATTTCAGTGGTTTAGCAGTATGAAAAATATTTTGCTTACTGGGAGTTGCACATAATTAAAAGAAAGTCCTTCATTTAAATACAAGGAGGGATGGAAATAAAAAGAAAGGTGGAGAAAAAAGTTTCAGTCTCTCTTGTTTTTAATGGCTTGCTTTCAAATTAAATCATGAAAAAATAAGCAGGCTGAGTCTTCTTAAAATGTGGAGTAATGACCCAACAGATCGTAACTATTTCAGAGAAGCCATCATAATCTATCATGCAAATATCTTGACTGGTTTTTAGACACATGAATTATTGACCCTGTTATACTGCCAAAAGTATTTCAACATGTCAGAGCAGAAGTCATGCATAAATATGTGCAAAATATTTTTATTATAGTTAAACTGGAAAAGCCACTGTAAATACATACTAGTTATGTTTCTACAAAGATAAATGAATTTATTTTTCAACATTATATATACACTTCTTACACTTTCTACTTTAAAGTAAGCTGTTATGTTGCAAGAATGTAAACGTAAGAATTAGAAGCTTCAAATTTCGAAATGCATTTGTAATTCTATGGATCATATTTGCTTACATGAGAGTAACAAAAAAAAATATATCCCCTGTAACTTACTTTAGCTTCCACATCTGAATACACGGCATATCTTTATAGTCAGTTATAGATCCCTAAAAGCTGTTTATACAAAATACAGTAGACAAACCCATCACAATAAAGTAAGCAACAGAGAACACCATAGAACATTAAGCACTTGAACTTTAGCATAATATTGCACCATATTTCCTTCTGGAGGAAAAAAAACAAACAAAAAAAAACCCGCAAAACAACCCACCCTGTCATCTAGAAAAATCTTTCCAAATTGTATTTTAGAGAACCAATATCCTGTCTGTACATCAGGGGCAGCCTCTGTTAAGCATTTAAGCGCTCACAATGAAAAGTAACAGTTTCTCCTCCAATCCTGAACTCTCAGTAACCATCACAGAAAGTAACAGTTTCCCATTCCCCATCACCCAGTGGCATTATTAATCAAAACAAAACGAAACACCTTCAAGCAAATATCAGCTTCTGATTAATCTCCATCCCAATGAATTAAAGTCATAAGAGGCAACCTGCTGCCTTGTTTACGCCTTTTTAATATGAGTAGCAGAAGTTGGATATAAGGGTTTTCTGCCCTTAGGGCTACAAAATATGCCTCATGTGGCAGCGAGCCAGCTCTCCGAGGGAGCCTCTTTTGCTGTTTCACAGCTATTTTCTAATGGATAAATTTAAACAGACACACACAAACACACGAGTCACCACAATACAGGGCCGGAGCTATTGTTTTTGTCTAAAGTCCTGTAAGCATCTGTACTCGTAATGAGGATCTCAAGGTTCCATCCAGTTTCGATTTCGGCTTTACTTTTCGTTGTTTTGTTTGGGTTTTTTAAACTGCAAGGAGAAGAGCAGGGGTGTCTGGATTGTTTTTTCCCCCCAGCTGCTTTCCCCTTTATGCAGCACAGCACATAAAACACCTCTCTTCAGCTTAACCGATCTAGGCTCAATTAGTGCAACATTTTGCACACATCCAAGCAATCACAAGGCAGAGATATTTAGTCCAGACCTCATGTGTATTGCACAGACACCTTTAGAAAGGGGTGGAAGGAGATTTCTTTAAAAAAAAAAAAAATCTTACAATGTAATTTACACAGTGTGGAAACGCCTACAAGGAGATGAAGTACCTGCACTGGGGAGATGTTCAGTTGTTCACTTCATCTTCCGTTGACAAGGAAACCAAACCGCACTTCATTCTCCAGGAAAACCTTCCACTGCCATCATTTGAAAATGTATTTATTTGTATATATGTATATATCTATAATCATCATCACCATGATAACAATAACCATCATAAAACACTGCTGGCAAAAGAATAAAAAGTGAAGGTGCAAAATGTGCAAAAGTAAGGATCATCTCTTTGGCTTTCTGTTTGGCTTTGTTATCTTTAGGGAGGAAAAAAAGTATTTAAAAATGATAACTGCAACACGCTGCAAGAAAAGTTTCACATTATAAACAGGCATCAAAAACTGAAGAAGAAAAACAAAAAACCCTGCTGGTTGCACTGTAAAAAAAAAAAAAAAAAAAAAGAAATAGTAACAAAAAAAAATAAAATTAACATCTTGCTCTGTGGCTTCCACCAGTATTGCAAGATTATAAACTCTGTGTAAACACTGCTGTAAAACGCATTTGCAATTCCCATCTCTTTATGGAAAAAAAGCCCTTTAAAAACACCCAAAAATAAAAATAAAACAACACCAGAAAAAAATCCTCTGCAAAAAGAGTTAGAAACATGCCTTTTCTCTTATCTTTAAAAAATAAGCATCATATTTCACATCGCTTTTCCGTGCCACAACAAAACCAGTTGCATATATAGATATATAGCTACTAAATGTATATCAGTTGTTGCTGGACTGGCAAGTCTGTATTATTAATATTATCATTTTTCATTCCCAGTGACTCCCGGCCCCAGCAGCACCTTTTGCTCACAGTTTAGTAACCATCGCATGCTAGGAAAAAAACTTGTCATCAGCAAAAGATCAAATCCATTTAAACAATAATCAAAGAGGAAGAAAAAAAAAAGAAGAAAAAAAAGAAAACAAAAAAAAAACAAAAGGAAGAAAAAAAAACAGGACAAAAAAAGGAGGACAAGAATGTCAGCGGAAAGGTACTCACCGAGCGGGAGTAAAAGGGAGGAATAAAAATGAGAGTTACTATAAAATACAGTATGGCGGTGGAAGAAGGAATGAGGCGCTTTTTTTTTTCCTCTCCTCTCTAGTCTCTGCCTCCGGCAACCGCCACGTGATCCGGAGCCGGGCGGACTCGCAGCCGGGAGGGCGCAGCGGCGGCGCCGGGCGCGGACCCAGCCCGAGCCCAGCCCGCTCCGCTC